>PVJX010051361.1:0-10327 GCA_004027295.1 Dolichotis patagonum | reverse complement strand
TACAGTGCCATTGTAACATCTTTGTTACACAATTTAACCTAATTACACAAGAGCTGTCCGATCACTTTCACTATATCCTATGTGCAAGATGGAACCTCTGACATGCACAGGCCAGGGATTACACACATATTCAGTACTAGGGCACAGGAGTCACTGTGAAAGAAAGGGGCACATTAGAGTGTATTTGTCACAGTGTGTACAAGGAACTGATACAAAAACTGAACCCTGTAACTATTTATGTAACATATCAATAACATCCTTCTTCTGCACTAAAGAGCCTCCTTTTTTCTGCTAGCTGCCGTGAACCAAGAGCAAGACATTTGTTAGCTTGCAAGTATAATGAAAATCTCAGACCATTTTAACATGCCTCGTTCCAGTCTAGTCCTTGTTGTTCACAGGCTGCTGAGAGTTGTGATTTTTTTGGTCTGTTTCGCTTTGTTTTTTGTTTTGTTTTGTTTTAATTCTGAAGATCACTTTTCTCTTTAGTAGCAGAGAAATATGGAAAGGGGAGTTTTGAAAACCACGTAACACTTATATCCTTACTTATTACCAATGCTGAGGGTCTTTGTACTTCTAAGAACAGCTACAATTGGAAGCTGGTACTTCATGTTCTAATATTTTATTATTGTAAGGGTTCTTTAATCTCTGACTTTAATGCTTAAAACAATCCAACTTATATTACCAATTTACTTACACTGAAATTTTTTAGACCCCTAGAGTACAACCAAAATGAATATGGAAAAGGTAATATACCAGAACTCAACCATGAAATTCATGGTCAGTGACCTAAAAGAAGCACAATCACTTCTTTCTAAACTTGACAGATTCTCATGGACTTACAAAAAAATGTACAATGTATAATATCCTACTAGAATGAATAAATACCATCAGGGTGATTTTGAAATGCAGGTTGCTTTTAAAATTGTACTAAAATGCCTTATTTTTCTACAGACTGCTTAGCAATATGAGTTCAAAGATCATGAGTTGAATAGCCCATAAAAGGCCTATTATGTCATTTTATATGCATCTCCTGCCAAGCACTCAAGACCATAATAAGAAATTAAATAGTTCAAAAGAAGACAAAGTTATGAAAGTTAAGTGGCGAGACAATGCAATGCTCTGGTGATAAAGAAGTTATTTCTATAGTTTATAAAGACTCAAGAGCTCGTTTCCACTTGCCATAAGTGTAGTCTTGTTCTTTTGCTAGATTAATACATTGTGTATTTCACTCAGATATGTCCAGTAGCCTTAATTTGGAAGTCCTCATATCTACCTCTCTAAATTTTCTGTGTAATTTTCATGCAGACTTTGAAGTTTTAGTCCATCACTACTATTGTACTACAGTGAAATAGATGCCCTCCCCATCCCCAACTTGCTGTGCTAAGCCCCTTTTACTAGGACTGGGGAAAAAGTCTTAGTTATTTCTTGAATTTTTCTTCAATCTTTGAAACTCTCCATAAGAACACATGGGCACTGCGTCTTATTTTTAATAATACCTTTGCTTTTCAAAGCAGCTTTAAAACGCCAGGCTAAAGGAAAAAAAATCTGCTTTTTTACTTTAATCATGCAAAACAATTGGTTTCCTAGTACCAGTTTCATCAGTTCGTACCCTTTATAGTGATCATTCCACTTTAGAATTCAATGGCTTCCCATGTTATGTTGCTAATATTTCCCAATATTTAGAGTCTAGAAGTATCCTATTAAGCAGTGGTGTGTTGATGAATATTTAACAGTCAGCTCTCCAGAATACATAAATGAAGGCAGGAAGAAAGAGGGGGTAAAAGAAAGTAAGATAAGAAGGAAGGAAGGAAAAAGAAAAACAATTAAAATGATAACACCTAGATTTATAAGATGTAAATATTCCCATCTTAACCAGTGCACAAAAAAGTTGTGGCCCTGGAGACGATGTGGAATGAGTTGCTACAGTAAGTTCTTGTGTCCTAAGTGGGCCCAGATTCAGCACACCACAGCACCTGCTTGATTCTAATTCTAAACTGCTTGCAGTTTCCCACACAGATATTATATGCTGGTTCCTGTGCTTTACTTGCTCATTTGCTCTGGACTCTAGAACTTTGCTGCCCCTGCCTAAACCATTTTTCCTCAGGATACTCAGAAGCTAGCTGGGAAATTGTTGCCACATGACAATATCAAATACTTCTATAGTTGAGGATGACTATTTCTCTCACAGAATCCTCTACATTATATTGCAATATTCATTTAAATGCCTAGTTTCATCTAGAACTGAGCCGTTAGGAAATGCATCTATCTCTTCTTACCATTTTATTATAAATTGATAAAATGTAGCTGTATATATTTATGGATGAAAAGTACTCTCTACGAATACAATGGAAAATTATTATGTCAATCTAATTAACATATCTATCAATGAAATAATTATTTTTCTGGTGAGAACATTTCAGCTTTACTCTTGTAGCAATTTGAAATGTATATTGCACTATTATTGATTTTATTCACCATGCTGTGTAATAGATCTCAAAAAAAGAGAATTGTTCCTGAGTTTTGTACCATCTGATCATTAATGTTCCATTCCTCCACCACCAGCTTCTGATAACCACTATTCAATGATCTATTGTTACTACTTTATATGTTTTACATTCCATACAAAGCTATAAAATTAGATATCTGTCTTGCAGAAATTGGCTTCTTTCATTTTGTATAAGGTTTTATATTCTTTTGTGTTAAATTTTACCACTAGAATTATTACTAATTGTATTAGCTTTTTGGTTATTTATTTAAGATAGAAATATTTCATAGGTATTAATAAGGAATTATGATAAAGAGTTGATAGAGTGATGAATGAATTTTAAAATGGGAAATTGGAAAAATTATATGTAATTAACAGAAATGGAAGTAGTATCTTGCTTGATGATGTCAGCTTGTAAATTTTTCAGATGGAAAAGTATCTGGTTGGTTTTAAGAACATTTTGGTTATTTTTTCTTCCTGTTAATAACACATAATTATTACACATAAATAACACTTATAATTTCTTCCTGTTAATAACACTTATAATTATTACACATAATTTCTCATTACATCAGAAATTACTCATTAATAATGTCCAAAAGTATTAATTTATCATTTTGATTGACCCATTAAACTTATTTATATTCCTTTTTAAACTGTAAAATAATTTAGCCATTTTAATTAAGTTTCATTTCCTTTAGAAAAATTTTCAGGTTTTTTTCCTCAAAATTGTGGTTAGTATTCGGAGAGGTTAGGAATTCCTGAAGGTATCCTGGAGGCAGCTTGTTTTTTAATTCCAAATGGATTAAAATGCAAAAACTTCTAAGGAACTTAAGTAAACCCTTTTCCCACATCACATCCACATCTAGAAAAAGTTAGCATACACAGCTGGCATAAAATTCTATTTTGTGTAAGTTTTCTATTAATAAAATGAATGTATAATACCAATGACAATACTAATTTGTCACAGATTAAATAGCAAATTAAAACAGATATGACACTATTTAAGCAAAGGCTTCAGTAAGCAAAATTCCTTATATTTACTACTGATTATTGTTTGAAGATAAAAAGTAATAAAGTAGTATTTCAAGTTATAAGATGAATATACCTTTAGAATATTGTGGTAAGTAAAAAAAGATATTTTATATACATGACTCCAGTTTTATAATATTCCAAATTAGGTGGAAAGAATAGAAAATTGACAAGTGGTTGCAGAAAGCTTTGATATGAAAGGGTGTTTGCTAATGTATATGGGATGTTCTGGGCACCTGAATACTTTAAATGGGTGAATTGTAGTAGTTGCACAATTCTGAAAGTATTAAAATCATTGAATACTTGTGTGGCAAGAGAGCCATTATACTTGAAAAGGCCATTTTTCCCCCTGATTAATTTTTGCACAAATAAGAAAAAAGCATAATAACCCCAGGTTTGATTTATTATTTAATTTGATCCCTATCAAATTCTGTAGTGTTAAGTATTATAGGATTATCTATGTACTAATTCAACTTAAGTATTGTTTCTTTTGCTGGTAACTTTTCTGTCTGTTATTCTTCATATATTAAATGATGTTTAATGATTTCAGATTGTAACAATGCTGTTTATTCCAAAAGGTAATGGAATATTTTTCTAAGAGAGCCAACATGTTGTCATTTTTAAATAACTAATATAAAATATAAAGTTAAAGAGAGACATTAATTTTATAAGAATTGTACTAATCATTAGAAGTGCAAGGTAGTGAAAAAGAGTTAGGAATTTTCTATATTTACTAAATTTACAGTAACTAAGTAATCATATACTTACGTGAATTAAAATAGAATTGTGGTGGGATTCCATGGTAAACACTATTTACTAATATTTTTAATGAAGGGTAAGAAAAAATTTCTAAAAGAAATCCTTTGCTTAGAAAGAAAAAGCTTTGGAATTTTTGTACCACTTTTGATTTTTGAATGCAAAATATTAGCTAACGATTTAAAGCTAGATAACAAAACAAATTCAGCAATCTACATGGCTTATCACTGTATTTATTTCTCACGTAGTCAAACAAAGCAGAAGTATTCCTTCATTATAAAACTATGATCATTGAACTGTAGCTTTTGCAACACTGGCATGCAGGAAAAAGAACCGCAAAGGAGGTACATCTTAATCTCTACTCTTTTAGGTCATTAGTGACATTTTAAGTGGTTCATTGTCCAGTATTAGACATATGATCTCAATTTTACTTCAAGAGAAGCTGAGAAATTTGAGAACTGTATCAAGTCATTGCCAGTACTACCTCTACTGCAATCAAACTTACTTGAAAACTATGTGTTCTTTATAAATATGGTTGTGATCAAAGGAATCTTTTCCCTTTTGGATGCATATTCCCCTTGTGAAAAGATTCAACAGTTCTTTCTATCTAAAAAATAGAACGATGTTCCGTCTTTTAAAACAGGACTTAAAAGGTGACTTGCTTTGACCAACAGAAGAGCGGTAAAGTTTTTTGATGATTGTGAATTTATTCCACAAGGATCTATATGAGATTTTCTTGCTCTAGTAACCCCACCACTGCTATGGAACAAGCTCAGGTGAGACTCCTGGGCACTGACAGGCACTGCAGATGCCTCTTGGTGCCCAGCTTGTAGGAAGATGATCACTACATGACCGAATGATGACTCTTGGTGGGTCAGCCTCAAAGGAGCTGCCAGGCTACTGCAGATGCGTGAGTTATCCCGGTCAACATCAGGTGGACTGGCCTCAGCCGTATGAAAATAAATAGAAACCAAAAGTAATAAAAAAAGTTTAATTTAGTCTGAGACAAGAGGAAAAATATTCCCTCTGTCCCCCTCTTTCTTTCTTTCACTCAGTTCCCTTCCTAGAAAACATTTTCATTGTAATTTCTTTCTCTGACATTTTAGGTGTATATAAATATTTAATGCTAAATAAATATGTTATCAGTGTTAAATCCCAAAAATGCTTACTTACCATAAAGACCTGGTAGCTATTTCCCATCCTAGTCCAGTTGGGCACTGAAAACTTTTAACTTCTGTTACTGGTTCCAAATTTTAAAACTTGCCACTTGAGAACAAGAGATAAAAAGTTTATTTTTCCTCTGGATAAAGACAACTAACATTACTATAAGCCAGGGAGTTTATGGCCTGTAAATGCAAATGGTTCTCTTATTCAAAGCTTCTTGTTTAAGGACAAGTTATTATATATATATATATATGGTTTAGATATGGTTTAAAGAACATATATATAATAAGGTCGTATCTGCCAGCTTTTTGAAAAGGTCAGGCTTAGTATGCATGATTTCCAAAATACACAAACTTAGGAAGGTAAAATGAACTTTAGTACATCAACTAACTTCAAAAATTAACAATTCATAATAATTCATTGGTTTTATCAATATCAAAACTATTTCTCTCTCCATTTTTAATCAAAATAAGACATTTTAGTTCTGCCATCTGTGTGTATTGTATAATAAGCATATTATTCAAACATAGTCAACTGCTCAGTAAATTTCTAGTTGATATCATAAAAGTAGTCAAAGTGAACAATATCTGTAATGATATTGTCCTTATGTTATAAAATATTACAATGGTCTTTAATTTTCTTTCTCATTCTCTCCCTCCCTCTTTCTTTTTTTTCTCTTTCTTTTTTATCTAGTTTTCAAAATATTGACAATCAGTATAACGCAATCCAAACTTGTGTGGATTATTATGAAATAAAAGAAAACATTTTCATGGTGCCTTTAGAATATGGATCACAGTGAAACCTGAATTTACATATGACTTTCCCATTTCAGTTTCCTTTACATTCTCAATTTCTTTTCCTAATTATTTTTAAAGTAAGGCAAATAATTGAAGAAAAGTGATGAAAAATAAGTTTAAAAAGAAATTTCTTACACTTAGGAAGCATATCATCTTGTTTTAATATTTTATTTGTGCTGAATGGTGATGTGATGATATCATACACCTGATTATATAGCAATTCTCCCATAACATTCTATAGAGTATTATAGAATTCTGTTATAGAATATTAAAATTAAATAATATTAAAATTAAATAAGTGAAAATCAGTAAATGAAAAACCAATATAATATTTTATTTTTTATTTCTATTTTTGGAATTTTATCTTATAGAAAGGAGCATAAAAGTTTTACACATTATTGGGGTATCATGTAATGTTTGATACATGTATAAATTATATAGCATCAAAGCAGTTTTTTATGACATTTTAAATAATTTATTGCATAATGTCTATATAATTATTGTGAGATGAAGATATAATTAATATATTTTATTACTTCACATATTATATATTTATGAGATTAAAAAGGTGGTGTCTTCAGGGCTGCAGTACACCAACAGTTTGGCTTTATTTATGATGGTAGATTGTAGCACACTTTTGCTTGGGCTAAACATGAAAGTTATTTTCAGTGCATAAGCACTCATTTCAGTTCTCATATAGGGAAATAAAATGAAATTTAAAAAAATTTCTTAGAAACATTTATTTTCCAGCTTTTGATATTTAAGGAAACTGAAGCATCTCTAGGAGCAAATGAACTGGTCTGTAGCCTAAACCCTACAATTCCAAGGCTCACTATATACTTTTTTTTTTTACCTCATGCTTCCTTTAATTTTTTGTAAAGAAACATGATTCCATGACCATGAGTAACATAATCTCCTACATATCACTCTGTGGCTCACATTGGTTTTTCTTTTATATGAAGATAGGGAAAAAGAAATTTTTCTCTATTCCTTCTTTCCCCACTTCTACTAGTAGTCTTACAAGTAGGAATTTGAATTTTATTCACCACAAAGTCAAAGATAATTTATACAGTGGACTCATAATACATCTTAATGATAATAGCTAAAGAAATGTCTTTTCATGTTTGTAATCTTTAGTGTATAAATTTTTAAGAAATTGTAGCAAGCAGATGAGAAGTACTTGCTTATGTCATATGAGAGAGAATGATTAACTGGATTACTACAAGATTTCCTCATTCCAGTAAGAAAGATATATTTAATTTTGTGCTCACTAATGAGATGGTAAAAAGAGGCATTATGTGGACATTGATGTGTTATCAAGATACCATGTTATATTTCATTTCTGTAAAAATTTATAGCATGTCATTTTCTTGCATGTGAGATCAGTGTCTACTGTAGAAAGAACCTGAATCTTCCATCAATACAGTTCTTCAATATGTGACTTGATTTTGATCAATAAAATATGGATGAAATGAAATTATGCTTCAAAAAAAATTCTTTCCAAAGTCAAATCACAAAAATATTTTCTCCAAATTAATGGTAGAGCCTTTAGTCTGAATTGTGGTGTGAAGAAGGTGCTGGAATAGAAACACAGATAGCTGGGACTTCCAAACAATTACGTCACTTTTTCTTCATTTACCAGAGATAGGAAGCTTGAATTGCTTGCTTCAAAACAGCTGTAGAAGCATAAAAAATAGACCTTTCTTTGATATATGGGAAAAAAAGCTATCTGCAAAGATAATTGATAACAGCACTCTTTTGTAAATGAAGATTTAGTTATCCCTAAGAAAAATGACTTCTTAATAATGCAGAATTCTAAAACCTGAAATGAAAACAACAGCAGAGATTTATGGGCTCACACATAAGAAACAATGAAACTGAGACTACTAACTATCTGACCTTTCTATTAGAAAATCATTACAGCAATTTCTTTCTTCACTATTTTTGTTCTAAATAGTTCACTCCTTAGGTGAGGTAGATTTATAGGTATTTAATTATTTTAAACCTATTTTGGATGGCATTATCTTTCTGATTTCTTTCTTAGTGGGTTCATCTTTGGCATACAGTAAATGCTTCTGATTTTTGTGTGCAGATTTTGTATCCTGTGGTCCTTCATCTTCAGCTCTCTCTCTCTCTCTTCTGTAGACTCAAGAAATGAATCCTTCCTGCTCATTTATAGTATCAGAATTTAGTTTGGAGTGGCTACTAGTCTGAGGACCATTCCCAGGTTCTAAAGATCACTTTAATTTTTCACAACCATAGTCCTTTGACTCTCTTTAAAGTCAGAAATAGTATACTAATTCCATGCCAAGTTTCCTCCATATTCAGGCTACTTGCTTGAGCCACTTAAGGAAAGTTTTTGACTTTTAAAAATTTTTGTGATAGAGTCAGATTATTTGGGAAATTAAAAATAACCTTACCTTCTCAAAGTTTGTCACCTTAATTACATCTGCAAATGTTCTTCTACCATGTAAGGCAACTAGTCACACATTGAAGACATCCTATAAAGATAATATTCTGCTCCATAGCTAGTAAAATAGCACCATATCTAGTCTCTTAGTTATTTTTCACTAGTCGCTGAGACAAAATACCTGATGTCTAAAGTTGGGAAAGGAAAGGTTTATTTCTTACAGTTTTTGGAGGTTTCAGTCCATACTCAGTTGGCTCCAAGGCAGGGTGGCATGGCGGGGCCACAGTTCATGGCGGCTGGAAACAGCAAAGCAAAAACTGGCAAGAGAGAGAGAGACACACCTTCTTGTTGCTATTACATCCCATCCTGGCTCCACCCCTAGGAGGGTGTAGCACTGACACCACCAATCCAAGCACTAGACAATGAACCAATCACAAATGCACAATGCAAATACATGAGGCCTGGGGGCCACCGACATAAACCATGACATCTAGTAAAATAGCATTCAAGAATTTGTCCATGATTTTAAAATATATTATAAAGTGAATGTAATCAAAACAGCATTGTACAGACAAAAAGATACATAAATTAATGAAACAGACAAAAAAATCATTTAGATTAATCCAAGCATATATGCACAGTTGATATTTGATAAAAGTTTTACAATTATGTAATGGAGACAAAGCAATCTCTTCCACAGATGGCATTGAATTAACCAGAAATGCACATGAAGAAGACTGAAATTAGATTTTTATGTCAGATATACAAAAAACAAATTCCTAATGAATTTAAAATTAAATGTAGGTAAATATTGTTTGCAAAAATTTAAAACTCGCATGCTAATATTGCAGTTGCATCTTTATCTTATACAGACATATGAAAGATTTAAATCTAAGATCTAAACCTTTAAAATTTTTGGAGTAAAATAACACAGGAAATAGACAGTTGAGTATCTGTTGAACTAAAATGTCCCTGTATACCAAAGGAACTAATCCACAAAGTGAAGACACAGTCTATAGAATGGGCAAAATATTTGCAAATCCAAATCAGAGAAGGGACAAAGAATATAAAAATTGTAAGCTTATTTCTCAGTATCTGTAATTGCTTAGTTTCAGGAAACCCCTGAAGATGTCAAATCTACAGAAGCTGAAGATTCATATTTAATAGCACTTTTTTCAGATACCAGCTATCTTGTATCTGAAATCTTGTATCTATGAAATCTTATGTATCTATGAAATCTGAAATCTTGTATATATGAACATCCTTTCATATATTTAAATCATATCTAGACTACTTATAATATCTAACAAATTGGAAATGCTATGTTAATAATTTTATATTACTGTTTATGGAATAAATACAAGGAAAGACAAATGTTCATGTTCAATAGAGGCATGTTTCATCATTAGTTGATTACACAAATATGGATCCTACAGACAAGTGAGCCAACTGCATAAGGAGCAATAATAGTTTCCCATTTCTTTTTTATTCTTGAAATTTTGCATCATTTTACCCTTATTAGGTTCGTTTTTAAAGTAAAAATACACATGCAAAATGAAAATGAAATAATAAAGTTAAAAAAATGACAAAAAAGCCTAAATACACATTTTTCAAAGTCATTCCAATGTGTGACAACTACATGAAAAATTTCAATATCAATAATAATCAGAAAATATATTTAAG
>PVJX010051360.1:0-10327 GCA_004027295.1 Dolichotis patagonum | reverse complement strand
CTGTGATGTCACAATGGTCCTGGTGATATCACAGTGGGCAATTGTGATGTCACAGTGGGCAATCATGATGGCACAAAGGAAATTTTAATGTCATAATGTGAATTGCGAGGTTCAAAAAGATCACATGTCACAATAGGGCATTATGATGACACAAATGCATAGCATGATGTTATAATGTGATACCATGATGTCATATCCATAATTTTGATGTCACAATTGTCAATTGTGATGTTGTAAGATAATTTAAATGTCATGATGAGAAATTTGAGATCTGAGTTGTGAATTGTGATATCACATTGGCAGTATATGAAGTCACAATAAGGCGTTATCATGTCACAGTAAGACATGGCGATGTCACAGCAGGAAAAGGAAAAGAAAGGAAGGAAAAGGAAAAAAATATCAAAGTGGCATCTGGTGTTTTGTGTGTGTGAGCCTAGTAGTAAAAGAAATAGATAAAAAAATTACAATTTTTCCACTATCTTGAGACTGGAAAAGATTTCTTAAATGCCTGAAAAAGCAAATGTTACATTCCAGTAAACTCATTTGTTAGCAGAAACAAATTGAAACATAAATCTTAGAACTCTGAATCCAGTACTTTTTGTGGGCCTGGACCTGCCTCAATGGTTATAGGTTGCCTTCGTAGACCTTCTAATCATAATTAAGGTAAACATAAGCTGTGATGGGGCACTATTGGAGCATTATGTGATCAAAATGGAAATTATGAGCTAATGATGTGGATTTATAAAGTCAGAATGGGGGAAGAGTGACATCCTAATGGGTGTTTCCTGATGGCACTGCAGAGAATATTGATGTCATAATGGGAACAGTGAAAAACGTGTATCCTGAGGTAGAGTGGTATAACAATAGGGAGCTGTGATGTCACAGTGGAGTGTTGTTCTGTCACAAGGATGTATCTACTGTTATCACTGGAGAACTGTGTTTTGACAAGGGATTATCATCATGCTGTAATGGATGATTATCATATCATGATGGGGAATTCTGAAGTCATATGGAGACCTATGATGTCACAGTGTGGTGCTGTGATTCCTCAATAGGATGTGTGAAGTCACAATGAGGCATGATGATTCCACAATGGAATACTTTGATGCCATATTTGGTACAGTGATGTCATAATGTGCTACTATGTTGTCACAGTGGGAAATTGTACTATCATAAAGGTTGATTGTGCTGCACTAAGGAGCGCAATGTGAGGACTTAATAGGGTAATTGTGGTGTCACAGTGGAAATGATGATGTCACAATGGGCCAAGCTAATGTCACCACAAGGCACCTTGATGTGACAGTGAATCATTACCCTGTGACAAAAAGGAATTGTGACCTCTAATGGGGACTGTGTGGCATAACTGCCCATGATGACATCAGAGTCCCCATTATAGCATCACAATTCCCCTTTTTCACGGGGTAATGCTTCACTGTCACATCAAGGTGTGGTGACACTAGCTTGGCCCACTGTGACATCATCATTTCCAGTGTGACACCACAATTACCCTATTATGACCTCACATTCCCTTCACTAGAGCAGCACAATCAACATTTATGTTACTACAATACCCCACTGTGACAACATAGTTGAATATTATGACATCACTGTTCGAAATATGGTATCGAAATATCGCATTGTGACATAATCATGACTTATGGTGGTTTGACACATCCTATTTAGGTATCACAACACCGCATTGTGTCATCATAGTGATCCATATGACTTCAGAATTCCTCATCATGATATCATAATCATCCATTACAGCATCACTATTAACCCATGTGACATTACATTTCTTCAGTGATCACATTAGCTGCATCATTGTGGCACAACAACGCTCCGCTGTGACATCACAATGTCCTTTTGTGATATCACTGTACCCCCTGGGGACATACTTTTCACGTTTACTTCCAATTCCCCATTATGTTCTCACACTGCCCTCCTTATCATCTCAGTGTGCTCATCATGCTATCATGCCCTTCCTTTATGCAGTCACTATGCCCCACTGTGACCTCCAAATTCCCTATTGTGATATCAAAAATCCCATTATGACATCACAATTCTCTGCTGTGCCATCAGAATACCGCCATTAGAATCTCACTCTTTCCCCATTCAGACTTCATAAAGCCAAATCATTAGCTCATAATTTCCATTTTGATCAGATAGTGCTCCATTAGGGCCCCATCACAACCTGTGTTTACCTTAATTATGATTAGAAGCTCTTTGAAGGGACCCTGCTACACTTCACAAAGCTCCAGGCCCAGAAAAACTACTGGATTGAGAGTTCTAGGATTTATGTTTCAGCTTGTTTCTGCTAACAAATGCCTTCACTTGAATGTAACATTAGTTTTTTCAGGCATTTAAGAACTGTTTTCCAGTCTCAAGATATTGAAAGAATTGTAATACTTTTATCTATGTCTTTTAATACTTGGTTCACACACACACAAAACCAGATGCCAGTTTGATACTTCCTTCCTTTTCCTATTCCTGCTGTGACATCACCATGCCCTAATGTGACATCATAACACCCTATATTGACCTCATATACTGCCAATGTGACATCACAATTCAAAATTAAGATCTCACAATTCACAATTAAGATCTCACAATTCACATCATGACATTTAAATTATCGTACAATATCACAATTGCCAATTGTGACACCACTATCATGGATATGACATCATGGCATCACATTTTGGCATCATGCTATGCCTTTGTGACATCATAATGCACTATTATGACATGTGTTCTATTGTGACCTCGCAACTCCCAGTATGAAATTACAATTTTCCTTTGAGATATCATGATTGACCACTGTGATATCTCAATTGCCCACTGTGATATCACCAGTACAATTGTAACATCACAGTGACCCAGTATGATATCACAATGTTGTATTGTCACCCAACAATGCCATATTGTTACCTCATGATGCCCAGTTGGAAAATCACAATTCCCTATTTTAGCAAAACTACTCCTAAATTATGAGCACAAGTTGCCGAATTATAACAGCACAGTTAACCTTTATGAAATCACAATTCTCAACTGTGACATCACAGTGACATGTTATGACATCATAGTTCCACATTATGGCATTAAAATACCCCATTGTAACAACACACTGCCTTATTTTGACATCATGATACCCACATCAGGAATTTTCAATTCCCCATAAGGAACAGAAAATTGTGCATTGATTTTACAGTTGTCTATTGTGACCTCATAACTGCCAAGTGTGACACAAGTTCCCATGATGACATCAAAGTCCCCTTTATAGCATCAAAATTCCTTTTTTTTCACTGTATAATGATTCACTGTCACCTTAAGTTGCACTGTGCTGACACTAACTTGGCCCATTGTGACAGCATCATTTCCAGTGTGACACCGCAATTACCCTATTATGACCTCACAATGCCCTCATTAGAGCAGCACAATCAACCTTTATGATACCACAATTCCCCACTGTGATGACATAGACGCATATTATGGCATCACCCTACAAAATATTTCCTCAAAATATCCCATTGTGACATCATAATGCCTTATTGTGACTTCACACATCCTATTGTGGTATCACACCACCCAATTGTGACATCATAGTTCTCCATATGACTTAAAAATTCACCATCATGATATCATAATTATCCATTGCAACATCACAATAAACCCCAGTGTTATCACAGTTCTCCAGTGAAAAGAGAAGATGCATGATTGTGACAGAACAACACTCCAATGTGACATCACAGCACCCTACTGTGACACCACTGTAACACATGATGAGACACTTTTAACTGTTACTTCACAATTCCCCATGGTGATCTCATATTGCCCTCGTTACCATATCAGTGTCCTCATTATGGTACCATGCCATTCCTTTATGCTGTAACTATGCCCCACTGTGACCTCCAATTTCCCTATTTTGATATAAAATATCCCATCATGACATCACAATTCTGTTCTGTGCCATCAGGATGCCCCCATTAGGATCTCACTCTTCCCCCTTTCTGACTTTATAAAGCGACATCACTAGCTCATAATTTCCATTTTCATCACATAATGCTCCATTAGGGCCGCATCACAAGCTGTATTTACCTCAATTATCTTTAGGCACACTTCTAAACTTCATACAGCTCCAAGCTCCAAAAAGTAATGGATTCAGAGTTCTAAGATTTATGTTTCAAATTGATTCTGCTAAAAAATGCCTTCACTGGAATGTAACATTTGCTTTTTCAGGCATTTGAGAACTCTTTTCCACTCTCAATATATTGGAGGAATTGTATTTTTTTTATCTATTTCTCTTAATACTAGGTTACACACACAAAACAAGAGGTAAGTTTGATATTTTTTTCCTTTTCCTTCCGTTCCTTTCTTTTACTACTCCTGCTGTGACATCAGCATGTCCTACTGTGACATCATAACACCATATTTTATCTTCGTATACTGCCAATGTGACATCAAAATTCAAAATTAAGATCTCACAATTCACAATTAAGATCTCACAATTCACATCATGACATTTAAATTATCGTACAATATCACAATTGCCAATTGTGACACCACTATCATGGATATGACATCATGGTATCACATTTTGGCATTATGCTATGCCTTTGTGACATCATACTGCACTATTATGACATGTGTTCTATTGTGAACTCGCAATTCACAGTATGAAATTACAATTTTCCTTTGAGATATCATGATTGTCCACTGTGATATCACAATTGCCCTCTGTGATATCACCAGTACAGTTGTAACATCACAGTGACCCAGTATGATATCACAATGTTGTATTGTCACCCAACCATGCCATATTGTTACCTCATGATGCCCAGTTGGAAAATCACAATTCCCTATTTTAGCAAAACTACTCCTAAATTATGAGCACATGTTGCCGAATTATAACAGCACAGTTAACCTTTATGACATCACAATTCCCAACTGTGACATCACAGTGACATGTTATGACATCATAGTTCCACATTATGGCGTTACAGTACCCCGTTGTGACAGCACACTGCCCTATGTTGACTTGATGATACCCTCATCATGACTTTTCAATTCCCCATTATGACCAGAGAATTCTCTATGGATGTTACAGTTTCCATTTGTGACATCATAACTGCTCAAAGTGACACAAGTGCCCATTGTGACTTCATAGTTCCAATTATTCCTTCACAATTCCCCTTTGTCACAAAGTAATGATTCACTTTCACCTCAAGGTGCCCGGTGGTGACACTAGATTTTCCCATTGTGACATCATCATTTCTGGTGTGACATCACAATTTCCCTATTATGACCTCACAGTGCCCTCATTAGAGAAGCACAATCAACCTTTATGATACCACAATTCCCCACTGTGACAACATAGTTGCACATTATTATATCACTGTACCAAATATGGCATCAAAATATTCCATTGTGGAATAATCATGCCTCATTGTGACCTCACACATCCTATTGTGGTATCACAGCACCCCATTGTGACATCCTAGTTCTCCATATGACTTCAGAATTCCCCATCATGATATCATACTCATTCATTACAGGATGACCATAAACCCTTCTCAAAACACAGTTCTCGAGTGATAACAGTAGATGCATCCTTGTGACAGAACAACACTCCACTGTGACTTCACAGCTCCCTATTGTGATACCACTGTACCCCAGGATGCATGTTTTTTACTGTTACTTCACAATTCCCCATTATGTTCTCACATTGGTCTCGTTATCATCTCAGTATCCTCATTATGGTATCATATCATTCTTTTTGCTGTCACTATGCCCCACAGTGAGCTCTAAAGTCCCTATTGTGACATCAAATATCCCATTATGACATCAAAATTCTCTGCAGTGCCATCAGGAATCCCCCAATACGATCTCACTTTTCCCCAATTCTGGCTTTATAAAGCCACAACATTTGCTCATAATTTCCATTTTGATAACATAATGCTCCAATAGTGCCCCATCACAACCTATTTTTACCTTACTTATGATTAGAAGATCTACGAAGGCACCCTATAACCCTTCATGCAGCTCCAGGCCCACAAAATTACTGGATTCAGAGTTCTAAGTCTTATGTTTCAATTTGTTTCTGCTAACAAATGAGTTTACTTGAATGTAACATTTGCTTTTTCAGGCATTTAATAAATCTTTCCAGTCTCAAGATAGTGGAAATATTGTAATTTTTTTATCTATTTCTTTTAATACTAGGCTCACACACACAAAAATCCAGATGCCAGTTTGATATTTCTTTCCTTTCCCTTCCTTTCTTTTCCTTTTCCTGCTGTGACATCGCCATGTCCAATTGTGACATGATAACGCCCTACTGTGACCTCATATACTGCCAATGTGACATCACAATTCACAATTCAGATCTCACAATTCTCATCATGACATTTAAATTATCTTACAACATCACAATTCACAATTGTGACATCGCAATGATGGATATGACTTTATGGTATCACATTATAACATCATGCTATGCATTTGTGTCATCATAATGCCCTATTGTGACATGAGTTCTGTTTTAACCTCACAATTCACATTATGACATTAAAATTTCCCTTGTGACATCATGATTGCCCACTGTGATATCACAATTGCCCACTGTGATATCACCAGGACCATTGTGACATCACAGTGCCCGACTATGAAATCACAATTCTGTATTGTCACCCAAGAATGACATATTTTTACCTCATGATGCCCAGTGGGATTATCACAATTGCATATTATAGCGAATCAACTCCCTGATTATGTGCTCCTGTTCTATAATTATAGCAGCACAATTAACCTTTATGACATCACAATTACCAATTGTGACATCACAGTGACATGTTATGACATAATAGTTCCACATTATGGCATTGCAATACCCCATTGTAACACCACCCTGCCCGATTTTGACATCATGATACCCACATCAGCTATTGGCAATTCCCCATTATGAACAGACAATTCTACATTGATGTTACAGTTTTCTCTTGTGAACTCATAACTGCCCAGTGTGACACAAGTGCCCACATTGACATAATGTACCCATCATAGCAACACAATTCCTTTTTGTTCACAGTATAATGATTCATTGTCACCTCGTGTTGCACTGTGGTGACACTAACTTGGCCCATTTTGACAGCATCATTTACAGTGTGACACCACAATTACCCTATTATGACCTCACATTGCTCTCATTTGAGCAGCACAGTCAAGCTTTATGCTACCACAATTCCCCACTGTGACGACATAGATGCATATTATGACATCACTGTACCAAACATGGCCTCAAAATATCCCATTGTGATATCATCATGCCTTATTGTGACTTCACACATCCTATTGTGGTATCACACCACCCCATTGCGACATCATAGTTCTCCATATGACTTAAGATTTACCCATCATGATATCATAATGATCCATTATAACATCACAATAAACCCTAGTGATATCACAGTTTTCCAGCGAAAAGAGTAGATGCATGATTATGACAGAACAACACTCCACTGTGACATCACAGCCCCGAATTGTGACACCACTGTACCCCATGATGAGACACTTTTCACTGTTACTTCACAATTCCCCATGGTGATCTCACATTGCCCTCGTTACCATATCAGTGTCCTCATTATGGAACCATGCATTTCCTTTATGCTGTCACTATGCCCCACTCTGAACTCCAAAATCCCTATTGTGATATAAAATATCCCATCATGACATCACAATTCTCTCCTGTGTCATCAGGATACCCCCATTAGGATCTCACACTTCCCCAATTCTGACTTTATAAAGCGACGTCACTAGCTCATAATTTCCATTTTGGTCACATAATGGTCCATTAGGGCCCCATCACAAACTATGTTTACCTTAATTATGATTAGAAGATCTTCCAATGCACCCTTCTACACTTCATAGAGCTCCAAGCACCAAAAAAGTACTGGATTCAGAGTTCTAAGATTTATGTTTCAAATTGTTTCTGCTAAAAAATGCCTTCACTTGAATGTAACGTTTGCTTTTTCAGGCATTTGAGAACTCTTTTCCAGTCTCAATATATAGGAAGAATTGTAATTTTTTTATCTATTTCTTTTAATTCTAGGTTACACCCACAAAACCAGATGTAAGTTTGATATTGTTTTCCTTTTCCTGCGTTTCCTTTCTTTTACTACTCCTACTGTGAAATCACCATGTCCAACTGTGACGTCATAACAACCTACTGTGACCTCGTATACTCCCAATGTGACATCACAATTGACAATTAAGATCTCACAATTCTCATCATGACATTTAAATTATCTTACAATATCACAATTGCCAACTGAGACACCACAATCATGGATATGACATCATGGTATCACATTTTGGCATCATGATATGCCTTTGTGACATCATAATGCACTATTATGACATGTGTTCTATTGTGACCTCGCAACTCCCAGTATGACATTACAATTTTCCTTTGAGATATCATGATTGCCCACTGTGATATCACAATTGCCCACTGTGATATCACCAGTACAATTGTAACATCTAAGTGACCTAGTATGATATCCCAATGTTGTATTTTCACACAAAAACACCATATTGTTACCACATGAGGGCCACTTGGAACATCACAATTCCCTGTTTTTGCAAAACAACTCCTAAATTATAAGCATATGTTGCCTAATTATAACAGCACAATTAACCTTTATGTCATCACAATTCCCAACAGTGACATCACAGTGATATGTTATGACATCATAGTTCCACATTATGACATTACAGTACCCCGTTGTGACAGCACACTGCCCTATGTTGACTTGATGATACCCTCATCATGACTTGTTAATTCCCTATTATGTCCAGAGAATTCTCTATGGATGTTACAGTTTTCTTTTGTGATATCATAACTGCCCAAAGTGACACAAGTGCCCATTGTGACATCACAGTCCCCATTATTCCATCACAATTCCCCTTTTCACAGGGTAATGTTTCACTGTCACCTCTAGGTGCCCTGTGGTGACACTAGCTTGGCCCATTGTGACAGCATCATTTCCAGTGTGACATCATGACTACCCATATATGACCTCACAGTGCCCTCATTAGAGCAGCACAATCAACTTTTATGATAATACAATTCCCCACTGTGACAACATAGTTGCACATTATTACATCAGTGTAACAATTATGGCATCAAAATATTCCATTGTGGAATCATCATGCCTCATTGTGACTCCACACATCCTATTGTGGAATCACAGCACACCATTGTGACATCATAGTTCTCCACATGACTTCAGAATTCCCCATCATTATAGCATAATCATCCATTACCACATGACCATAAACTCTTGTCAAAACACAGTTCTCCAGTAATAACAGTAGATGCATCCTGGTGACAGAAAAACACTCCACTGTGACATCACAGCTCCCTATTGTGATACCACTGTACCCCAGGATGCATGTTTTTCACTGTTACATCACAATTCCCTATGGTGATCTCACATTGCCCTATTTATCATCTCAGTGTCCTCATTATGGTAGCATGCCATTCCTTCATGCTGTCATTAGGACCCACTGTGACTTCCAAAGTCCCTATTGTGACACCAAATATGCCATTATGACATCAAAATTCTCTGCAGTGCCATCAGGAAATCCCCATTAGGATCTCACTGTTCCCCGACTCTGGGTTTTTAAAGCCACATCATTAGCTCATAATTTCCATTTTGATCACATAATGATCCAATAGTGCCCCATCACAACCTATGTTTACCTTAATTATGATTAGAAGATCTACGAAGGCACCCTATAACCCTTCATGCAGCTCCAGGCCGACAAAAACTACTGCATTCAGAGTTCTAAGTTTTATGTTTCAATTTGTTTCTGGTAACAAATGAGTTTACTGGAATGTAACATTTCCTTTTTCAGATATTTAAGAAATCTTTTCCAGTCTTAAGATAGTGGAGAAATGGTAATTTTTTTATCTATTCCTCTTAATACTAGGCTCACACACAAAAAAATCCAAATGCCAGTTTGATATTTCTTTGCTTTTCCTTCCTTTCTTTTCCTTTTCCTGCTGTGACATCGCCATGACCTACTGTGACATGAAAACACCCTATTGTGACCTCATATACTGCCAATGTGACATCACAATTCACAATTCAGATCTCACAATTCTCATCATGACATGTAAATTATCTTACAACATCACAATTGACAATTGTGACATTACAATGATGGATATGACATCATGGTATCACTTTATAACATCATGCTATGCATTTGTGTCATCATAATGCCCTATTGTGACATGTGTTTGGTTTTAACCGTGCAATTCATA
>PVJX010051359.1:0-10327 GCA_004027295.1 Dolichotis patagonum | reverse complement strand
ATAGCAGAGTAAGAGATATGGTGTTAGATACTGTTGATGTCCAGTTGACTTAATGTAAAGTACTGTGTTGCCTATGTTGTCCTCTTCTGATCTGCTCTGTACTGCCCCCTTTTGTTTTTTCTCTTTTAAATTAAATAAAAATATATTAAAAAAATAAAAAATAAAAATAAAAAAAAGAAAATGACACAACTCATTTTTATACAATGGAGTACTACTCAGCTATAAAGAATGATCACATTGAGATATTTATAAATAAATGGGCACAACTTGAGATCATACTCATAAACAAAATAAACCAAACTCACATGTGTAAATACTGTATAGTCTCCCTAGTATGAGAGTTGCTAAGAGTATATAAGATTTTATGGTAATCATGATTTCCCATTTCGTTGCTTTGAAGACTTTCTATGTTTTCATTCATCTGTTGGAATGGTTTTATTCTGTTTTGTTTGACTTTATTATGTGTGATGGTATGAACAGCTGTTTTGAAGGAAAAAAACATTATGGCAGCCATTGCTGATTTAATATCATCTTGCTTTGAAGTCCTACCATGTTTTTATTCATCTATTACCATTGGTTCTATCATGTTGTGTCTTATTGGGATTTTAATATATGTGATAGTATAAACAATTTTTAATTGAAAATGAGATATTATGGTAGCCATTGATCATTTTATGTTAGTCAGTTCAGAACACCCTGTAATTTTTTCATTCTTTTGAATGGTTTAATACTATTTTGTTATGTTTGATATTGTAATGGAAGCCATGCTTTAATATTACAAAGAAAGAAACATTATGGTAGCTACTGTTAATATCCGGTTGTCTTGTTGTAAAGTGCTGTGTTGCTTATGTGTTCTGTTCTGATCTGCTTTGTTCTGTCCTCTTTTGTTTTATTCTCTTTAAAATAAAAAGAAAAAAAGAAAAAGAAAAAAAAAGAATCACAGAATAGTTTTCAGCACAAACCCTCAAGTCAAGATGTGATTGGAATGAACTATTTCAAGCTCTGATACAAAACAATTTTCAACCAAGACTGATGTACCCAGCAAAACTTTCATTCAAATTTAATTAGCATATAAGATACTTCCAAGACAAAGAACAACAGAAGAAATTTACATCCATCAAACGAACCCTAGAAAGAGTGTTGAAAGACATACTAGACAGAGATAAAAATGACCACAATTGCCAGAATGACAGAAAGAAACCACCAAGTAGGACAAGCAATTAAATAAAGGGTAAAAGCAGAAAGCAATGTATTGGAACATAACATGGCCAAGTTGAGCCACTACATATCAGTGATATCCAAAAATGTAAATGGCCTCAATTCAAAAAAATTTACAAATCTCTAGCTAACCTTATAAAGCAAAAGAAAGAAAAAAACACAAATTCACACAATAAGGACTGATGAGGGATAAATTACCACAGATCCCATGGAAATTCAAAAGATCATGAACACCTACTTTAAGAATCTATACTCATATAGAGTGGAAAACACAGAGGAATTGGATAGATTTCTAGAAACATACAAACTACCAAACTCAACCAAGAAGATACAGCAATTTTGAATAATCCAAAATCATCAATTGAAATTGAAAATATAATAAAAAAACTTACCATCAAAGAAAAGTCCGTGTATTGACAGATTCAGATGAATTCTACAAGAAATTTGGAGAAGATTTGATTGCAATACTGCTTAAACACTTCAATGAAATTGAAAAGAAAGAAGTCCTTCCTAAATCATTCCTGGAGGCAAGCATAACTCTCATACCAAAACCAGAGAAAGACCAAAAAGGAGAACTATAGGCCAATCTCATTAATGAACACTGATGCAAAGATTCTCAATAAAATACTGGCAAATAGAATGCAGCAAATCATCAAGAAGATTATACATCATGACCAACTTGGGTTCATTCCAGGTATGCAGGGATGGTTTAACATACACAAATCAATAAATGTGATACACCACATCAACGGAGCCATAAACAAAAAACACATGGACATCTCAATAGATACAGAAAAAGCTTTTGATAAAGTCCAACACATGTTCATGATGAAGACCCTTCAGAAACGCAGAATACACAGTGTCTACCTCAACATTTTAAAGGCCATCTATGACAAACCAACAGCCAGTATTATACTAAACGGACAAAAATAAAGCTTTCAGTTTAAAATCAGGAACAAGACAAGGATGTCCACTATCACCACTCCTTTTCAATATAGTTCTGGAAACACTAGCCAGGCAATCAAACAAGAGAGAAATAAAAGGAATAAAGATAAGAGAGAAAGTTAAATTATCAATATTGCAGATGACATGATACTCTACATAGAAGATCTCAAAAACTCCCTTAAAAGACTACTAGAAGTAATAAACAAATTCAGCAGTGTAGCTGGCTACACAGTCAACCAAAAAAATCAATATCATTCCTGTACAAAATCAAGAAACTCACCAAGAGAGAAATTATGGAAATATTACCCTTCACAATAACATCTATATAAATGAAATACTTCACAAACCATGTAACTATGAATGTAAAATACCTATATGCTGAAAATTATACTATTCTAAAAAATATTTTGAAGAGGAAGAATAAAAAAATATTATAAAATAGAAGGGTATTCCTTGCTCTTGGCTAGGAAGAGCCAACATTTTGAAAATGGCCATACTCCCAAAACTGTTATACAGGTTTAATGCAATACTAATCAAAATACCATCGACATACCTCACAGATCTAGAGAAAACACTCCTAAAATTCATTTGGGACCAGAAGAAACCTAGAATAGCAAAGGCAATTCTGGACAATAAAAGCAAGGCAGGAGGCATCTCAATTCCTGACTTCAAGCTATACTACAAAGCCACAGTGATAAAATCAACATGGTACTGGCAATGAAATACAACTGAGGATAAATTGAACAGATTAGAAGATACAAGTATAGATACAAAGACATTCAGCCACCTGATATTTGACAAAGGAGCTAAAGATGTTCACTGGAGGAAGGATAGCCTCTTTAATAAATGGTGTTGAATGAATTGGCTCTCCACATGCAGAAGACTGAAACTAGATCCACGCCTATCACCAAGCACAAAACTAAAGTCTAAATTGATCAAAGACCTAAACATTAAAATAGAAATACTAAATCTACAGGAAGATAAGTCAGGTAGAAGTCTTGGAGACATAGTAGTAGGCAGAGAATTCATGAACAAAACACAAACTGCGCAGGAAATGCTTTAGAGAATCTTCAACTGGGATCTCATATTATTGAAAAGTTTTTGCACTTCAAAAGAAACCACCAACAGAGTGAAAAGAATGGGAAAGAATTTTAGCCAGCAACCCCTCAGACAAAGGGCTTCTTTCAAGAACATATAAAGAATGGAAAAGCATCAAGCTGCCCAAATTCAAAGACCCTCTCCAAAAATGGGCATCTGAGATGAACACACAGTTCTCAGATGAAGATAAAAATGGCAAATAAATACATGGAGCAGTGTTCACCATCAGTGGTCATTCGAGAAATGCAAATTAAAATAACATTGAGATGTCATCTCACACCGGAAAGAATAGCTGCCATCAAGAAATAAACTGGTAAGAAATGTTGGAGAGGCTGTGGGATGAAAACGGAACACTGCTCCACTGTTGGTGGGAGTGTAGACTGGTACAACCACTATGAAAATCAGTATGGAGAATTCTCAGAAGACTAGGACTGGAAGCTCCATACAACCCAGTTGTTCCCCTCCTGGGTATTTTCCCAGAAAACCTGAAAAGGTCACATCACAGTGATATATGTGCACCCATGTTCATAGCAGCACAATTTGTAATAACTGAAATTTGGAAGCAACCAAGATGCCCATCAACTGCAGAGTGGATGAAAAACCTGTGGCATTTTTATACAATGGAATATTACTCAGCTACAAAGAAGGATGATCTTGAGGCCTTCATAGGTAAATGCAGACAACTTAGCACTATCCTCATCAGTGAAATAAATAAGAATCATGTTGATAAATATTGCACTGCGTCTCCAGTGTAAAAGTAATAAGAATTGTAGGAGTACTAAAACACAAAATGTGTAATTGCTACTATACAAGAGAGAGGAAAAGAAAGTGCTCTAAAGGATTTAATTGCATGTATGTTAAGTGTGTAAGATGAATGACCATGTTATTGTTTTTGTTATATCATGGACCAGAAATGTTAAGAGTCTCATTGTTTGAATTCGTACTTTGTATGTTTTAATTTTGTAACTTGAACAACTATTTCCCAGATGACGGTATGTAAGTTATTTAGTAATGATTTCTTAGTGTTTCTTGGTTCTTTTCTTTTGTTCCTTGGAATGCTCTACTGCTGCTAACCTTTTTTCTGTTTTGTTTTGTTTTGTTTTGTTTTCTGTTTAAATAAAAATTTTTTAAAAATTTGTGCATTGTTTCCCAACTGTTTTCCAAAGTCTGAAGAAGTGGATCTACAACACAATTGAGAATTAATTCTACCACACTGATTGTGTTGCTGTTATAAACAGAACAACTATTTGGGAAAATAATGATGGTGACTTTAAAAATATATTCTCAATAACTTCAACCTATTATTCATTCCAGATTAATGTCAATATTAAATGACCTAAGATTGCCACAACAGCACTGAAAAGCCTGACTTCACTTCCAGTATCAAATCTTTATTAATCAATATTATTTTCCAGTAATAGCAAACAGGATGAGATCATGTGGTAGACTGCATTATACCCACGAGGACGAGTATAACTTGAGATGTCATAGTTACACATCATACCTATATTGCAACAACTTGCTGCAGGAAACATACCCAGGATTCTCTCTAATACTGCATATATGATGATGGGTTTTATAATTGCTTTGTTAAATATGAAAATCTAGTCATACTGAAATAAAATTCACAATACAGTTAATGCACTTGAAACTTCCTCACTATTTCACTACCATCACAACTGTATAAAAATTGTTTTCCACAAAAGCAATCCCTGGTGCCAAAAACAGATTGTGGACTACTGATTTAGAGGAACACTATTGGAGGTACAACCATATTCAGAAGTTTAATGAGATATTTTTTATTTAATATAATGCAAACATTTTTGGTGGGTAATTTTAGGAAATGTGCCCTATTTGAAAGACTTTTAAATTACAGGTTTTGAAAATCTTGGTGAAATAAATGTCTTTTACTTTGCAAGACAAAATTTCCAGTATTAATGGATCATGGGGATATTTTAATCAACAAACTTTCACATTGCTAATCGGATAATATCTGAATCACTTACTCTTCACTGGGACGAAATAACCAACATGTGCAAATTAAAAGAGGAAAGGTTTATTTTGCCTCACAGTTTCAGAGATCCAATACATGGTCGCTTGGGTATAATTTTAAAATGCTGTCACAAACAAAATGAAGAAAGAAATCCATTTACAGCATGGTGACTGGGAAACACAAATCAGGAAATTGGGACACATATACACACTTCTAGGTGATACCCTTGTTGACATGTATCTTCTGACTAGACTTAATCTCAGAATGTGGGATTTCTGGTGAAATGCAAACAATAATATTCATTCCATGGCACCCAAAGAGTTAATTCCATCCATGCAATAATTCCTATGGTTAAAAATAATGTTTCATTTGGGAATCAGAATGTAATGAATACATGAACAGCAGACATTTACAACCATTATTTATCTCAAATTAATACATTGTATAAAACTCAATTTTTCCTAACTGATCCATATCAACAATTGCATGAGGATGAAAATTCTTTAGTTTATCAAGACAATCAAAAGAATGTACATATCAGGTCATGGTAAGTACACTACATCATCATGAGAGGTTTAGAAATTTAATCAAGGCACTCAACAGAGAGACAGGATCTTTACTTTGTAAATATCCTCAACTTGTGAAGAGGAGAGAACAAAGATTTTGTGAGTGCTACACCTACCACACATGGGTAGATTGCTTACAATATACAGGAGGAGAAGACACATGTTCCTGCACACTTTGCTTTGACAGCTTTTGCTAGCTGCTACCTTGAAGTGTTACCACAGTACCATGACACACTGCCTTGGAACAAGCAGATTATGGACTGAAACCATAACAAACTGTTAGCCAAATAAATCTTTCCTTTTTGCATTTTGGGGGTCAGGTATTTTGATTCAACACAATGAGAGAAAATGAGAGAAACAAAGAGAAAAAAGTAAGCAAGACACAATTTGGTAATAGAGAATGGGATTGTTGTTGTGACTGTACCTGTGGTTGAAGAGCATTTGGGAATGGATTTTGGGAAGAGTTTGGAAAGGTTCACAGATATTGTCTGAAACCATACAGCTGGAAATCATTAGGCTGTTCTGAATAGGAGATTCTGGTCAGAGCTCAGAAGATGAAAAGGCTACCAGAATATCTGGCATCAAAGACTGGACTTGGGGGACTTCTGCAGGAAAGGACTGCATTGGATTCTGGAATACAGACAATGTGTGTTATGGCTTGGCAAAAAGTTTGTCTGTATTTTGTTCCACTACAGAGACTTTGCCAGACACTAAGATTAAGGACAGTGAATTGATTAATATGGCAGAAAAAAATTCAAGGCTGTTGAATGTTGAGGTGATGGCATGGCTAATGTTGGGACTTTTACCCAGATTTATATTGTAAGTGGAGAGCAAAGAGACAAACAGCATAATTTAGAACTTTTTGATTTTATCCACAAACAAAGCTCCAACAAAGCTGTGAACGCCAAAGATACAGCTGAACAAATCTCAATTACTGAGAAGGAACAAGAGACTAGAAAAGATGGCCTCAAGGCATCACAAAAAGCAGCAAGTCTCAAACCTTTGCAGCCTCAAAACTGAAAAAGCTAAAAACTTTGATTTGATGCAAAAGCTGCAGAGCATCATGTTGCAGAATGGCTTCAGCAGCCAGGCCACATTCCAGAATGGCAGTGGCATACAGAATTTGTTCCTTACAATCAGGTTCGCAGTGTTTAGTGACACAGGCACTCAACTCCTACAACCATGAGAGTGGGAAGTCTGGTACTGTTCCAACTGGCAGCAGAACTGGGCATCATCCATGTCATGCTGGTTTTAGGTGTAAACAGAATGCAAGAATTTTGAACTTGAAAAGGCTTGCAACATGATTACAGAAGGTATGGAAGACCACGAAGTGTGCTCATGGGAAGACAATGTATGAAGTTATGCATGTGAAGCCAAAAATGCTGTGGAGACTTCAGCATTTTGGCAAAACCAGAAGCATAGATCATTTAAGGAAACCTGCAAGAAGAGAGGAAAGCCAGCTCAAGAAACAAGCTGTGGAGGTGGAGTCACTCAAGCCTTTTGCAGCTCAAAACATGATTTCTTAAAATGCTGGACATGCAAATCCAAGGCTTAATGTTTGCCTTGCCAGAGTTTGGACTTATTTGGTCTCAGTCCTTTGTTTCTTCCTGTTTGTAAATTTTGGAATAAAAATGCTTATTTTGTGCCATTGCATGCTAGAAGTGTTTAACACTGTTTTCCTTTGCACAGTGGAACACACCAATGAGTTTGCCTTCCATCTCAGATTCTTGGAACTCAAAACTTTTCAGAAATGTTGATATTGTTAGGACTTTGGTAACTATGCAGATGAATTAATGCCTTTTGCATACAGGGATGCCTATGAGTCTTTGTGGGTACAGGGACAAAACGTTATGATTGTAATGTAACAATGTTGATAGACTTAATGCTTGTTCTTAAGCATGGTTAAACCTGTGATCTAACTCTCAAACTGTCAAATGATCAGAATAGACATGCTTTGTACATGAAGACTCATTGAAGTAAATGTGTCTGGTTGCCAAGTTGACAAGGGATGGACTGCTATGTTTCATAGACTGTGAGAGCATGAGAAGTTCAAAAATTTCAGTAAGACACTCAGCAAGAAGCCAGAAACATTATTTTGTATATATCCACAGCTTGTCAGAGATGTGATATGAGGGCTACACCTTCCCTGGAGGAGGGTAGCCTGCTTACATATAAGGGAGGAGAAAGTCTTGTTCTCCACCTCCTTTACTCTCTTGGATTTTTGCTGCATGCTTCCATTAAGTGCTGTCTTGGTGCCATGCAACACTGACTTGGTGTCAGTTGCAGATTGACTGAAACCTCCCCAAATTGCAAAGTAATTAAGGCTTTCTTTCTTTAATTAGGGGCACCAGGGAGTTTATTTCAATGATAAGAAAGAGGAAACACAAAACAACCTTACTTGTGAGCTACTCAGTTAAACATATTCTAGGTGATTAAGGAAGCACAAGAGAAGGAATTGTAGTATATCATGCACTGAGAATGGAGCAAAATTCCAGATGCCCAAAATTAAGGAAGAAAGGTTAATTTTTCTCACAATGTGTAGGGTTTCACACAGTGTTCAAGGCAGGTGCCTCACGGGGGCAGCAGTTCATGATGCCTGGGGCAGCAAAAACAACAATAGCAAAGATGTTAGGCAAACCTCACTTTCTGCTTTATATTATATGCAGGCTACCAACCTTAGGGCATTCACAACACTCACAAACCCAATCCCAGCACTACACAAAGAATGAATCAGGAACAACATACTCAGTCAACTGCAAAATATCTGCCCCACCACTACAATCAGTCAGCCAAAAAAATCTGATGTTGATAAAGTAATTACATTAGGATTGTTAGCTAACTGATATGTCAAAAGATTGATTTCAAAAATGCAATTTTTTTTGCTTTGTTTGTCTGCACTCATTCAAGTTTTCCTTTGTTTATATAGAGAACATGAGTATATAGAAATGTTTAAATGTGATGATGTTGTTCTCCAAAGCTATCAGAAGCAGCTGTTGAAATATATTCAACTTGGCTCTAATTAAAAAAGTTAAGCCCTATATATATCAAAAAATATTGCTCTTAACATAGTGAAATCCTCTTGATTAAATATACAAAACTAGATTTGAAAGCAAAGCCTTCTATAATTTACTAAAATATGTGTCTTAAGTTCTCTTCACTAGTTTTTTATTCTTTAGAAATTGAGATTTAAGAGTTAAACAGAATTTGAAAGTTTGTCTGTAAAAGGTTTTCAATAAAGAGTTCATCATAGGGTAAATAAACAATTATTATCTTAGTTTATAACATAACACATACTTGATATATATGTAGGAATACATCTAAAAACAGTCTATGCTATGTGTCTAAGCTTTAGAGTTAAGTTTATACACAATGTAACATTAATATGTACTGTAGTGGATTGACAACTAGTGGTCAACATGGAACACCCAGCTGAACTGAATCAGCATGGTTCTGGGTGTCG
This sequence comes from Dolichotis patagonum, assembly GCA_004027295.1. Classification (NCBI taxonomy): domain Eukaryota; kingdom Metazoa; phylum Chordata; class Mammalia; order Rodentia; family Caviidae; genus Dolichotis; species Dolichotis patagonum. The sequence continues at coordinate 1,047 of PVJX010051359.1, read as the reverse complement.
AAGGTCCATCTGAGTATTGTCTCCAACCACATAAAAAGGAGAACTGCACAAGAAGAAGAAGAGTTGTTGGTTCTCTTGTTGCCACTGGTTCTCATGTAGGAGCTTGGTCAGCATCTTTCCTGATATGAAATTGGCTGTTCCCATTGACAGAGTGGTTCTGGACTTGTCACTGAGAATGGCTGCAGTTCATCTTGGAGAGTTCTAGTTTTTATCTTAAGCATCCCTTCCTGGTTCTGGAGAGGAAGATGAGTACTGTTTAATTGCCAGGAGAAGTCTATCTTGCTGGCTTCCTGATATGTACTGGGCTGTTTTCATCACTGGAGGAGCTCGGGACTTTATTGTCACTGATGATGGCAGTGGTATTTTTCAAGGGATCATTGGTCTTTATTTTCAGTGTTGTTTCTTGGCTCCAGTTCTGATCTCCCAAGCTGCTGATACAGAACCTTCTCCCCACTGGTATACACTTCCTAGCTTTCACCACTGACCTTTAGGCCTTCCTAGTGCAGATCTGTGAAATATGCTTGCAAGTGTGATTCTCATCGGCATTAGGTTTTCAGGTGAACTCATGCAGTTTGTTGCATTGAGATCCGGGCCCTCAGCTGGATTTTCTAGGTCTTTATGATTGTGGACAGATTTCTTGCATTTTCTTAGTATTTGACTCTTTGGATGAACATTATAAATAATACTATTAATCACATGTCCTGTATGTAATTGTTCTCCTTGCAAACCTAGTCTACAACAGTGATATGTTGCCACCCATGTTTTTAGCAGCACAAGTTTTAATAGCTAAATTTGGAAACAAACATTTGTGATTTGAAAGCTGTCAAAGGAGGTGAAATAAATTTGACTAAGAAGTGGCATAAATATGGTCTAAATATCAGGTTAAGAATAATTAATAATCAGAAGACAAGATGGCAGACTGGTAGATAGCAGGAGAGAGACCCTCTCTGAGAGAAACAGCTCAAATGCCAGAATAAAACACCCTGGAGAGACCCAAACTGAGAGAGATGGAGTCTGACAACCCACGAGAAACTAAAGTGCAAAAAA
>PVJX010051358.1:0-10332 GCA_004027295.1 Dolichotis patagonum | reverse complement strand
TTCTTAAGTTATAGATCCTCTTGTCATCTTCCAGTCTTTGTATCTTTACTGCCTGCTCCCTTGTTATTTTTAAGAGATCTTCCCTTTCATGACCCCACATTGAAAGCCTGTGTTCAATTTCTGATAGTCTATCTTTGGTTTCTTTCAAGCAGTTTTGCCAGCTTTCTATCCAGTCTTTAGTTTCCTGATAATCCCTTTGAATCTGCTTCATAAATCTAGGTTTTTTCTGAATTCGTCATTAAATTTTTGTCTCCATTTGTGTTCCTCCATTCTTTTGTCTGTGTCTTCTTGAGAGGTGCCCAGCCCTTCTTTTATTAATCTACTTATCTCTTGTTTAATTTGAATTAATATTTCAGTTTTGGTCCCACTTACAAGGTCCTGAAGATATCTCTTTATGTCCGCTAACGCTGTGTTTGATGTTGCATGTTTGCTGCCCTCAATCTCTTTTGTATTTACCTCTCCTGGATCAATGTTCTCAGGGTTGGGGGTTGGGAGTTGTTTCTTATTTCTCCCTTTCGTCATGTTTTTGGTTCCTTCCATATAAGCGTACAGCGTAATGCCCAGACCCTTTTCTTGTTGGTTAACGCTCCTCTAGAAGGCGCAGGCTAGGAGCTTTAGCCCTCTTCAATAGGTTATCAGAGATTAGAGTTTACCCACAGGCAGTGTGCGCTAGCTCCTCCCTTCTGGGCCAGTCAACCTTTGCAGGCCTTCACTGCCTCAGTGTGCACTGATCTCAGCGAAGTAATATTGTAGCGACTCACTGGGTCCCCACCAGGGGCGCGGCCTAGTCCAAGCAGATTCCACCAATCTGCTCGGCGAGGGGTGCAACCAGCTGAAGCCACTTCCTTATGGAGTTAGGGCTGTCCTGCCCAAATCCAACATGTCATCCAGTCGGTTTCCCCTTTCCCGTGGGAGGGTCTTATTCCCATCACCCACTGAGTGTTGATGCCATCCCGAGAACTGCAGGGCTCCCCGACCTCTGACTTCAGCACGGCTATGGTGGGAATTCACGGTGCCTCTGGGTGGGTCGAGTGCAGGGCCAGTCCGGGCGAGCTGCATGCAGGGCTGTTCAGCTCTGCGCTCCGGTTGCTCAAGCCAGTCGCTTCGGTGCGGATCGCTTGTTCAGGTCAGGCAGGAATTCAGGCGGCTCGAGGAGGGCGCCATGCTCGCTGATCTTAGCTTCTCTGATGGTAGTCCCAGGACCTCATATTCGAGTGGTTTTTTGCACTTTAGTTTTTTCCTGGGTTGTGAGAGTCCATCTCTATCTGTTTGGGTCTCTCCAGGGTGTTTTATTCTGGCATTTGAGCTGTCTCTCTCAGAGAGGGTCTCTCTCCTGCTACCTACCAGTCTGCCATCTTGTCTTCAAAAAGATCTCAATTTTTATAACTATACTAATAATGTTTAAGTGATATGATTAGGTTACTTATATTGATTGACAGTTTTCCATTTTTTTTATCCTAAAAAGTGTTTTTGAAACAGAGAAGGATAATTCTAATCTTCTTATAAGGAATCACCTACTGATGAGTATTTAAATCACTGTTAATTTTTGGATTTTTCAAATAATGCTATAAACAAATAATCTTTTAAAAATGTATATCGTAAGTCCAACACGATTATACTCATATACAATCCCAGCTACTCAGGAGACTGAAGCAGAAGGACTGCAAGATCAAGGCTAGTCTTGCTAACAAAACCCTATCTTACAAATAAAAAGGGCTAGGAATGATGGATTACTTGCCTAACATACATGAGGCCCAGGGTTCAATTCCTAGTATGACAAAAAAGAAAAATATCTTAAACTGCATGAATATATGGAACAAATCTTGAGAAATAAAATTGCAGTATCAAGCCAGGTACAGTGGTACATATAGTAAGATAGGAAGGAAGTTCAAGCCCAGCCTAGGCAACTACACAACTTAGCAAGACCCTGTCTCAAAAACAGTTAAAGAGGGCTGAGGATGTAGCTCTTCACAAAAGCCCTGGGTGCAACCCTGAGTACCACCAAAAAAAAAAAGCAGTAACAACATAATTTGACTTTGATAGATAAGGACAAATTATTCTCTAAAAATATCACACCAACTCAAAATAACACTTACAAAAATAGCTATTTCCCCAAAACTATGAAACCCTGTATATTCTTTTCATTTCGTTCTCAAGTGGCTAACCAATTATTTCAACCCAGTCAGGTGTGGAGGTACACACTTGTAATCCCAGCACTCAGGAGTCTGAGACAGGAGGATCTCTGTGAGTTCGTGACCAGCCTGGATTACAAAGTGAGCTCAAGGCCAGCCTGAACTGCATAGCAAGACCGTTTCAAAAAGATGACAAAAAAAAAATTTATTTCAACCCATTAGTTAGCTACATACATGTATGTGGATGTGTACTATTCTTTTTTTCTAGAGGAAAACAAGCTACAAATGGAGATTTAAATGCATTTCTTATTACAAAGTACTTTTACTTTCTATTTAATACATTTTGCATTCTATCTTATTGTATCCTTTTTTAATTCATTGCAAATATATATAATTTAAATCAGTGAAGTAGCAAGCTCAGAGACACAGCCTTTCTCTATCAGGTATGAGGCCCTGGGTTCTATCCCCAGTACTGACAAATAAGCAAATAAATAAAATTAGTGAAAAACCAATAAAGATACTCCTTTTCTCTTTTGAGGAAGAGCATTCCTTAGCTTAATATGCCAAGTATCTAAATTAATTCACTCTCACAACATATATCTCCATCTCTAAGAAGATGAAGTATTTCTTCCAAAACTTTGTTGACTGGTTGACCATATGAATAAACCAAACTAAACAATGTCTTCTCCATTAAACTCTCAAAATGGACCTTCTAATTGAAATGGAGAGGTCAACAAAGGGACAACTTGGGGGAAAAAAGATCAAGCAGGAGGTAATTTCTAACACTGTTAAACTTGCATCTCTTACTATCATTCTGCTACATTTAAAATACTGTTAATAAAATTAGCATCATGGTGCAAAACCTGAGTAGCAAATTTAGAATTAAAAACTTAGTTCCAGTCACCAATTCATTACACATAAACTTTGTGACTCTACACAGATGAATTAAACTTTTTAGGTCACTGTTTGTTGGTCTTTCAGAGGAGAAAGATGGCCAAAAAATAAGGATTGTTAAGAGGCTCAAGTGAAAGTCTTAATTAAAAACACATTATAATCTATGATTTTATTAATAAAACATAATTAATTTTTACTCAATTTTAGCAAAGTCATTTTGCAAACAGATTTTCAAAAAGTTGTCCAAGACCTATTTCTACATGAAAAAGCTCATTGGACTCAAATTTTCCTTAGGTATCTGTGCTAGGACCTAAAAAAAACAAAGTAATCAAGAGATTCCAAAGCATAGCCCAATGGCATGTTCTGACCCTACATTCCATTCATTCAACAAGTGTTCTATTAGCACCTCAATCCCACTCATAATTGGAGAAATAAAAACTTAAACTACATTGCAAAACCTATTTTTCACTCAAGAGCGGCAAAAATTCGAAAGTTTGCAGTCTATTGGTGAGGTTGCGGGGGAAAAAAAAGAACTCATACATTAAAACAAACAAACAAAAAAACTCCCCATACTCATGTTTAGAGCAGCACAACTCACAATAGCTAAATCTTGGAAACAGCCTATATGTCCATCAACAGATGAACAGACAGTATTTATATATCATGGAGTACTACCTTGCCATAGAGAAAGATAAACTTGAGTCATTTGTAGGTAAATGGATGGACCATCCGAGGCTATTGTTAAGTGAAATAAATCAAACAAGCCTAAATATCACATACTTTCTCTTGGAAATCCAAAGTAATAATTTAAAGAGCAAAATAAAAAATGAAACAAAATAGGGAGATAGATCCTCTACAAATGGGAAAGGCAACTAGACACTGAGGCAGGGGAGAATGAAGGGAGCCCAAAGGGAAGTAAAAAGAATTAAGATATGTACATGTGCCGATTCTCTCTGACAAATACAATCATTATGTTCACCAAGCATGTACTAATAAACATAAAAAATAAAATGCACGGGACCAGAAAAAAAAATGCCCGTGGAGGACAATTTTGCAACATCTACCAAAACAATTTTGCAGTATCTACCTCTTTCTGGCATTTATCCTGGAGGTATACTAACACACATACAAAATAATGTACTTGTGAAGTTATTCAGTGCTATATATACAGCAAAACACTGGACACCTTTATACTCACTAACAATAGCAAATTACATAAATTATGGTATACATATTTAATGTAAAGCTAATGTAAAGAATTAGGGCGATTCCATGTAAACTAATACAGGAAAATGTTACTCTGCAGCAGTCACAAGAGTGGGCCTTCAGGGCACCATACTGTTTGCAGTCTCCATCAGCTTCTACCTTCTCAGCACCCCTGAGATGGCCACATGGTTTAGGTCCACTGTGTTTAATCTATCAGTGAAATTGTAGCTATGACCTGGTCATTGTTTCAAAATATACTACCAGTTTTCTGATTCAAAGGGTATGCATTTCTATGTGTTCTCAGCACTGGTGCTGTTCAATCTCATGATTATGGTGATTATGTGCACGACATTGAACGTGATAACTGAAGAAGTTACAGAAGGAAAGAAAAGAAGAATATGTAATGACACAGCAGATGCAAACTATAAATATATAAGCATTCAATAAAGGCTTTAGCTGTTTTCACTCTGTTTATGATGCGTGCAGATGGATTCTGCCCATTCCTGAGCTTCACGCCTCTGCATGTATTACTGACCACAGGATAAGTGCCACACTGCTCCATCCAGGGCACTGTGGTTCCTACTGAAGCTGAAGCAGTAGCTGGAGATGACAAGTGCCTAGAGACCCAAACTTTTAGAAAGTGTTCAGTAAAGGGCATGGTGCTGGTTTCTGCCTTTAAAGAAACCATCTGTGAATAGTCTGCTTAATTTCATTTCTAAAGCAGTACTTTTTTTTTTCTTACAAAAGAAAAACGAAGTCTGAAACTAATCTTCTGGAGACAAAGAAGGAACCTGGGCAACTGAGGGATCAAAGGGAGGTGGTCTTCAGAGAACGGGAGGAGAAGTTCTGGCTCTAGGAAAACACAAGGATGTCAGCCTCTCCTGGCTTCCCAATGACCTGTCTGTCCTCTCTTTCCCTAAGGGCTTGAATCAGTGGGCTGGCAGTTGGGCCTCCTGCTATCCACTTTAAGTCAAAGGTTTTTTCCAGAGGCTTGAGTTTTCAGCTCAAAGGGGCTAGAATGACAGGGGAAACCAAGGGTAGAGAAAGTTGAGGCCTCCTGCTACCTCTCCTCACTGTGGTGTGATCCAGCAGCTTTGGCCCAGAAGAAAGCAATGAAATCCTAATGGATGAGGAGAAGAAATCAGAAGTTGGCGATCTTCATCACAGAGTTGTTGCTGAGAAGCCAGTTGAGCCACACAGCACAATCTGTCCACTGATAGGCACAATCTGGGCCGTTGGGCCATGATGACAATGAAAACCATCACTGTTATTCTTTCAAGGACACCTTGCTTCTGCAAGTTCATCCAGGCCGGAGCCTCATGAGGCAAGTCTACATAAATCTGACTATCCTTTGTTGCTCTGCCCAGGGAGCTTTCCAGTGTGCACATCAGTACTGCCATCACGTGGTCCTGCAGCATTACCAGGGTCTAGAAAGCTCAGGCCTATAATGCTACTAGCACCTGCCACTTATGCAGCTCCTGTTCCAGCTACTAGATCTCTGCCTATCACCTCCTATGTTGGTCAGCCAGGGTCAGCTCATGCTCTAGAACCTCATCTCGCACCTTCTTTTTTGGGTTGTTTGTTTGTTTGTTTGTTTGGTACCAGTAATCAAACTCAGGATCATGTGCTTGCCAGGCAGGCTCTTGTGCCACTGAGCTATATCCCCAGTCCCCATCTCATACATTCTTGAGCTTACTGTCATTGATCAGGTCCTCTGCATTGGAGAAGTTCAGCACTTAGCTCACCTAGCACAGCAACTACACTGTCTCTGTTCTTCCAGAAGATAATACTGCTTCATGAACTGCCCATGGGCCCACAGTCTTTGCAGTAGAGGCCAGGTAAGAAGGCATGGGGTGTCTGTACAGCAAGTCCTGGTCTGCAAGGAGGGCTGGCTAGTCAATCCCATTTTGCTCAGCATCTGCTCCTCAGTGTTGCTAAATAGGGCCTTCTTCTGGATAGCTGCAGTGGCCTCTGTGTACAGCTATCTCATAGCCTAGCAGGCTACTTTGGACACAACAGGATCATACAGCATAGTGAAACAGCACTCCTGGACTTCTCCAAGGGTAAAGTGATACCTGAACTCCACATCCAGGTGGACAATGTCAGCTTACTGGTCTGCAACATGGCACTGATGAATACAGTAGGTGATCTGCATGCTTCCAGCAGCCCAAATCCTTGTTCACCTGAAGTGGCTGTTTGTTCACACACTTGTGTGAGTCCTGGGGAACCACTGAAGACTGGTTCACTCCCTGAACGGTGCCCAGGTTCCACCTGCTGGGCCTTTGCTCAGCTAGAGGACTCTGCCAGGCTGCCTTCCACCAGCTCATTACCAAACTTCTTCCTTCTTATGAACCTGGAGGAGGTTCTCTGTTTAGGAATGGAATGCAAGGCCTGGGAGGAGGCTTGCTTCTGCCTTGCCAGTGACTCCTCATCATCATCTGAGAAACGGCAGTGCCTAATGTCATCAGGGATGAATTCAGCAGCAACTGAAAATATCTGTCTATCCTCTTAGTCTCAAAGCCACTGGTTCTGCAACCAGTGGAAAGGTCTCAAAGGTTCACCCAAGGATTCTGACCAAGTGGGCTCGGAAGCTTAGAGGAGATTCACTCCCAAGCTGCCAGCTTCAACAATTTCTCTATAATAACAGCAGCAGCTGCAAGGCCAAAGCTAGTTTTTGTGAATTACATCTACTGCCAGGTTATAAATCAGAAGCTGGGTCTAGTTTTCTTAATTTTCACAGGATCTTTTTCCCTAAGTGAAACATTCTTCAGATTTCTAAAAGAAATTGTTCAGATCAAAGGATTTCTATTTGGGACGTTAAAAGTTGACAGTTTGACAGATTACAAACTATTTTAAAATCTGGGCATGTAATTTTTGAAGTGTTTAACATACTTTAGACTCTTAGTGGAAAAAACCATTGACCAAATTGTGGCAGTAGTTTGACATGAGTTGATAGAACCTTCTCAAGAGGTCACTGAAGCTTTTAACCTGCAATTTTTTCTAAGCCCTTCTTGATTTCTTCAACTTTTACAGCAACTTAAGAAACAGCATCCTGAGGTTATGTCAAATCTTAAATTTGACATGACTCTGTTAAATTGTGTACACTCTTATCTAAGAGTACATCTGGTTATACATGCCTGAATAATATCAGCCCCAGATGTTTGACGGTTTTGTAGCTTGAAAGACCTCATACTACATGACAAGTTTCTTTCACAGAAAATAAAAACAAAATGGGCCCACTGTGCTGTGCTTGAACATACAAGCCTAGAACAAAACAATGCTGAGTCATTGTGCAGCTCACCAGCCAGGTCTGTTTCCCTCTGGGACTGGTGACAAAACATACCAGGATGTTTTGCAAGATGACAAGTCCAAATTCTGATGTTGTCTGAGGAAGCTATGTGAGTGTTGAACTTAGCTGAAAAAAGCCAGGAAGACTGAGTTTTGAGACTTAACATTTCCAACATCTGTACGTCACTTGAACTGGCCAAGTCTGCAAGCCTCTAACAGAGTCTAGTTTTCCTGGGATGAAAGTGTCACAGCATTGCCTGGGTTTTAGCTCAGTGGCATAAGAGCCTGCCTTGCAAGTGCACAGTTGTGAGTTCGATCCCCGGTACCAAAAAAAAAAAAAAAATGTCATAGCATCATTAGCTTTACATTGTCTGCATACTGGCATGCTGATGACATGCATCAGTGTGTGGTAGTAATCTGGGACCCTGGGTTTTCCAAATCTCTGTGTATGTCCGCATGCGCACATAAGCTTTCTGTTTTGGAACACTTTTATTTTGTTTTCACAAAAAGGAATTTGATTTTTTAACTTTTTAGTGAAGTTCATATCCATATGCCAAAATTGGTATTTTGTTGCCTTCATGTCATGATAAATTTTGCACCTAAATTTGTATCAACAGTTGAGTAATTCATAAAATATACAGAGCTGTAATGTGCTCTAAAAGAGTTTGCAGGATGTGAGCTGAGGTGTATTAACACTTACTTACCACACACGAGACCCTGGGATCCATCCCATTACCATACACACACACAAATACACAAAATAGAGTTTGTGGAAGATGAACTGTTCTGTTTTCATATTCTATACAATCAAAGTTCACAGATGATATCCTTCTGATCTATTTAAATTAGCCAATATTTTTACCATTGATTTTTATATATTCTAAGCTTGTGACACCTTAATTCTATTACTATGCAATAATATATATACATATGAGATAATATTTTTTAAATTTCTAAGATATACTAAGTGGGAAAATGCATGTTATAGAAACAGTATATATATTTCTTTGGTAGCTTTGAAAAACAGGAAGAAAAAGAAAGATTCCAATTTTCACTTGTATTTACATGAAGAATCTCAAGAAAGATGAACAAGAAATGAGTAAGTGTTTAACAGAGTGAGGTGGAAAACCAGGATCACGGAAGGCTTTAGTTTAAATATATATATTTAAATATGTATTACTTTTGGAACCCTACTGCACTATATATATATATTCAAAAATTCAATTAAAAACTAAAATATATGAGGAGTTTATATGTGCTAAGCATTGTTTCAGGTATTAGGAATAGAGCAGTAAGCAATATTGACCTATACAGCTTACACTCCAGTGGAAAGAGACATGTATTAACTAACCAACTAAACATATATAGTATGTCAGACGATTTTAAGTACTATTAAAAAAATAAAGCACAGAAGAAAGGAGAATAGCCACAATTTATAAAAGTATTAAGTCTGTGGTCAGAGAATTTCTTTGAGAAAAATCTGTAATAAAGAGCTGTGTGAAGGTGGAAGAGCTAATTGTGTGGCTATCTGGAGCACAGTGCTCAAATCAGAGAAAAAGCAAGGTCAGAGGCCCTCGAGTTAAGAAAACTTAATGTATGCATGAAACAGCTCTGTCGTTGGGGCTGAACAGAGAAAGATGAAAGAAGAGTAGAAGATAAGTTCTAAAAAGGAGCAGAGGGTCGGCTTACCAGGCTTTTACTCTGAATGAGAGGGAAAGCCAGTGGAGGGTATTGAGGTCAGAAATAATTTTTATTTTAATAGGATCTTGCTATACCATGCACAGGTACAAACTCCCTATGATGAATGTTATCATTATGTATATCTAAAATGCACCAATAAAATAAAAAGGAAAAAAATAGGATCTTGCCTGAGAATAGACTGGAGGCAGGTTGGGGGAGGGCATGGGTAGATAAACCTGTTTGAGGAGTATTTCAACGATCCAAGCAAAAGATAATACTGGTTTGGCCAAATTGTGAATATAGTTTAACAACAATAGCCAAAAGTAACTGAAAGACTGGATATAAAATATAAAAGAAAGAGGACAGTCTAGGATGGTTTCAAGGTTTTTATCCAAAGAAACGGAACTGTCATTTTCTGATCAAAGAAAGAACACTGGAGCTGGGTCATAGGTAGAACATCAGAAACTCAGTTTTAAACATACCAAGTTTGAGTTACCTATGAGACTTGAAGGGGGATGTAGAATAGGCAACTGGATGTAGGAATGTCAGTTCGGAGGAAGGGTCAAAAATATGAGACTTAGGAAATCACCAGACTGAATTATATAGCGTTCTTACTCTGATATATTCAAACTCGTTGGTATATCAGGAGAGGATATGGAGCTGAGGGGATGGCTTAGTAGTAATGTGCTCTTCTAGCATTTTAAAGGTCCTGAGCTAGATCACCAGCACAAAAGAAAAGAAGGAAGTTAAAAGAAGGGAGGGAAGAAATGGAAGGAAGGGTATGGGTAGGAAGGGGATATGGGGAGAAGAGCAGTGGGTAGAAGAGGATAAGGAAAGCAAGAAAGAAGGGAGAGAGGGGAGGGAAGGAGGAGAGGGGGTTGATTTTATAAAACTTCCAAGTTTAAGAGGAAACAAGAATTAGAACCTACTTATCTGTTCTTTAACACAGATTTTGTTCTCCGGGGATATAATAACTGATATGTAATGTGAACTATCTTAAATGTAGACAATCTCCTAAGAGCATCAACATTTTCATACATATCCTCTTGGGATCTGCTTTCAATTCAGCTAAAATAAAAGAATAGCTTAGAAGCCAGCATTTCAGATACTCTTCAAATTAAAAAAAAAAAAA
>PVJX010051357.1:0-10331 GCA_004027295.1 Dolichotis patagonum | reverse complement strand
AATTTTATTGTGCTATGGTCAGGTAATATGCATGGAATTATTTCAATTCCTTTGCATTTACTTAAGCATATTTTGTGAGTTAGTGAGTTAGTATATGATATTTTTTAGAGAATGACTCATGAATCTGAGAAGAATGTGTATTCTGATGTGATTGGGTGGAATACATATAGTAGCTCCATTTTTTTTACAAGTTTGATTTAGTTCTGTTATTTATTTGCTGATTTTTTTGCTTGGTTGATCTGTCTGTTTGTGACAATGGGGTGTTAAGGTCCCCTGTTATAACTGTAACTGTATTACTGTTTATTTGGTTTTACATATCTATTAAAATTTGTCTTACATAGATGAATGCTCCCATATTTGGTGCACATATATTTATGATTGTAAACTCTTCCTCTTGAATTTTTTCCCCTAATAAGTAGATAGTGACCTTCTTTATCTCTTTCAATCAGTTTTGGTTTGAAATTCACATTGTCTGCAAACAAAATAGGTACCCTTGCTCTTTTCTGGGTTCCTGTTGCATGGAGTGTTGTTTTCCATCCTTTGACTTTTAGTCTATGAATTTCTTTTTTGAGGTAAATGTGTTTCTTGAAGACAGCATATTGTTGGATTTTGTTTTGTACTCCACTCTGCCTGTCTGTTTCTTTTTATTGGTGATTTGAGACCATTTACATTGATGGATACAACTGGGAAGTACTGACATCACTCTCATGTTAGCTTCTGGTTGTTGTTTTCTGTTTGTTTGCCCTGCTTAGTGGTTTCTTTTTGTTGTTCTTCTGGGATTGCCGTTATATTTGTCTCTTTCTAGAGTGTCTTTCAGCACTCTTTGTAGTGTTGGTTTCATGTCCATGAATTTTTTAGTAGCTTTTTTTCATGAAAGTATCTTATTTCTGCATCTATTTTCAAAGGTAGTTTTTCAGGATACAACAGTCTAGATTCAATGATGTTTTCTTTCAGGACCTGAAATACCTTGATCCAAGCTCTTCTTAACTTGAAGGTTTCTGTTTAGAAGTCTGCCATGATTCTGATAGATTTTCCTTCATAGATGATCTGTTCTTATGCTGAATTTCTGACATCCTAATTATTCTATGTCTGGGTTAATTGGGGTTTTGTATGCCTCACTTATCTGAATATCAGATTCTCTTCACATGTTTGAAAATTTTTGTTAGTTTTTCTGCAAATAGTCTTCACAGGTTATTTGTGTTGACCCCTGCTTTTCATTGTCATCTGTCAATATATTGTATTCCTTTGTATCATCTTGCAGCTAGTGAATTGTTTTGTCCTGATTCCTTGTTATTTTTAAGAGATCTTTTCTTTCATTGTCTTTCATAATCTTCCATCTTGTCTTCAAGTCTGAGAGTATATCTTCAGCTTCATTCAAGCATTTTTGCCAGCTTTCAATGGAATTCTTCATTTCTTGAACATTCCTTTGTATCTGTCTCATGCATTCTAATTCTGTCTTATATTGTTCATTCAAGGTTTCCATCATTGTCTCATGCTTTCCTATTTTTTATTTAGATCTTCTTTAGATACACACATCATTTGTTTCATAATGTTTGTCATTTCATTTTTTTACCTGAGATATTATTTCTCACTTGATTTCCTCTATAACTTCATGGAGTTGCTTCTTTTCTTCATTTGCTATAATTTCAGAAAGTTCAGTTTTGCAATTTCCAGTGTCTTCCATTTCATTGTCTCTTGGGTTTGTTTTCAGTGGGCTGGAGAACTGAGATTGCCTCTTGATGTTTGTTTTGTCATTTTCCTCGGGACCCATGTGGCTCGTCAGGCACCCTCCTGATGGATTGCACTGGAGCACTGCACTGGGCAGCATTTCACACCTCTGATATTTCTGTAGCTAGCCAGAGTTCACCCCTGACCAATGACTGAGGCCTAGAACCTCTGTGGCCAGTGAGATTGGCCAGGTGTTCCCCTGATGGATTGTGCTGGGTTGCTGGGCTGGGCAGAGTTCAGATCCTTGGTGCAGCTAACAAAGATGCACCTCTGGAGTGCAGTGCCAGGGCTTTTTGCCTGGCTGGGTGTGAGTTCAGAACCTCTGGGAGCCATGCATTTTGGCAGAGTATGACCCTAAGTGTGGTACCACCTGGACCTTGACTCTGGTGGGGAGGAGTTCAGAGCCTCTGGAGCATGCAGCCAGTCAGAACACAACCCTCGCTTATGGTGCTGGTGCCTTGTTCATGGCTGGGTGGAGTTCAGAATCTCTGAGATCTGCCATATGAGTAGCTGGGCCACCTATCCACTATTTTCTGATAGATGAAACTAAAGTGCAGCAATTTTATGTAATTACCCAACAATGTACTGCTAATAGGAGATTCACTGAGGTGGAAGAGTTTGCTTCTGAATTATGTTACTTTTCTGTACTTCAAGGAAACTAAAACCATGTTATACTCTTCATGGTGATATATATTTTAATACTGTTGACAGTATTGTAGCAAGCAACTGAGTTAGTTAGAAATGTTGCAGGCAGTGAGATAAAATTGGGTCCTCAATAGAGCCAGTGTTGACACCTGGAAACTGCAGGGGAGACAGACACCTCCTGCTGTGGGCCAGGCCTCAAGACAAAGGATCAAACAGATGAATCCACATCCTAAAGACTGATATTCTAATTAGTTCCCTCTCACCCTGGAGCCACTATCCTATCCTTCTAGGAGAAAGGTCACAGCTCCAATAATGCCCCTTTGCTACCTGACTTGCTTTCCCATTTGTCCCTAATGTAATCAATTTTACCTGAAATATTGATCTTATTGGTTAAGTATAGTTGTGCCCCACCTTATGCCCATCTGCCTTGTGAGTTCCCAGTCTTCCCCACTTTGAACCCATGGTTTTACTCTATAAATTCCGTGGAAAAGACAGAGTCTTGGGCAAGCTGCTTGGGACCCCCTTCTGTCTCTTCAGACAGGAGATTTCTCTCAATAAATATATTCCACTCTTCACCTCTGTTGTTCCTAAAATTCATTCTTCGATTTTAGAGAACACGAACTTGGACATAGTAGGTCGTGAGTTTCATTCTCCTATATCAGTATTAAATCACAATTTTTTTTGTATATTACTCCTATTAAAATTCTAATTGGCAACAAACTTTTAAGTTAGCACCATTTAAAATAATCTGATAGATTGAAGATTGGTTATCCAGAAAAACTACATCAAATAAAGCCTGATTTAATGTATATAATTTACAAGTAATGAAAACAACAAATATAAAGAATAAAAATCTGGTCATCAGAATAGAACATACCTTAACAGAATGTCAGTGTTTGGTTTCCTAGGTGAAAAGTATTATCTTCATATTTAATCATAAACTACATGAGCTCTTGTAAAAATCAATTGTATTTAGACATCCCATGAAAGCTAAATAATTATCTTATCAGTTAAGATTTGCCATTGTAAAACAATCCCTATCTTTTATAACTGAAATTCAGAACAATGCCTACCCCTTAAAAACTGTAAGCCAGAACTGAAACTATATGTATATATTTATTTTTATAATTATAGCACTAGAAGAAAAGCATAGACATAAAAAATATTTAGTTTAGGAAAATCAGTAAATTCAGTTATGACTAATCCAAACCATCTTTTAAGCAATTTAAATATGAATAACTTTTCATTTTTATTTTAGATTTGCCATCAAATATTTGACCTAGTGCAAAATTTTTATTTATGTAGGGTGATTTTTACTGTGGTAAAGCCCAATAATTTACATTATAAGCTCGTCTTTATATTTTGTCATCATTGAAAAGGTAACATAGCATATTGTCCTACAATGTGGCTATTTTCATGCTGTGACCTCAAAATGCTGACTTACTTAAGAAACAGAAGCTATATTGTGTCTATATATTGCATGAACATACACCAAGTAAAAGACTTACTCTTAAAATATTTGACAGCTATTAGCATCAATATTAAAATCTTTTTGAATATTTGACACTAAGGCTTAATAAAAGATAAATATACTTAGCAAAACATTAAATGTGAAAACCTGTTCATCCATTTTTATATACCTAAGGCACATCTTACTGATATAGGAGAATGAAACTCCGGACCTACTATGTCTGTGAGTTCGTGTTCTCTAAAATCGAAGAATGAATTTTAGGAACAACAGAGGTGGAGAGTAGAATGTATTTATTGAGAGAAAGCTCCTGTTTGGAGAGAGACAGAAGGGGATCCCAAATGGATTGCCCAGGACTCTGTCTTTTCCAGGGACTTTTATAGAGTAAAACCATGGGTTTAAGGTGGGGAAAGACTGGGACCTCACAAAGCAGATGGGCATAAGGTGGGACATAACTATAGTTAGCCAATAAGATCAATATTTCAGGTAAAATTGATCACATTAGGGACAAATGGGAAAGCAAGTTTGTAGGAAGCAGGCATTCTTACAGAGCAATGACTCTTTGCTAGGCAGATGGGAACTATTTAGTGTGTCATTCCTCATGATATGGATGCATTTGTATGGTCTTTTGTCTTGAGGCCTGAATTCAGTAGGAGGTGTCAGCTTCCTGGCAGCTTCCAGGTGTCAGCACTGGATCTATTGAGGACCCAATTTTATCTCACTTCCTATAACATTTTTGACTAACTCAGGTGCCTGCTACACTATTTAAGCTATAAAGTTATAGATAAAAGATATCAATTTTGGATAATTTAGATAACACAACTGGAGAGTGAGCAAATGCAGAGTAATTCTATAAAAGTAAGCATATGAAAGAATAAAAGTGCCAAATGACTTGCCCACTTTTACAGATTTTAGACTGGAAGCTAGTTGCAAACATCACTGCAGTAGTATGTAATAATTCTCAAGGACAACTTGCAAAATATATTGCATGATAATGCAGAAATTTCAAAAGTATTTAGAGTACATGCACAAAGAAAAATGTACATGTGTTAATTTCTCTGGCTAACTCTTCACATGTACAAAGAACAAAGTAGAAAAAAACACTGACAAAATCAATTTGAAAAATAAGTGAAATCAATTCAATGGCCAAGTAAAACAAAACAACACCAGTGACTTTGATGGAATGCATCAGAATTCAGTCTCTACTAAATAAAATTCTTAATGTAGAAATGATTATTCAAATTATTCAATACCAGTTAATCCAGTAAAGTATTAAAGCCAGATTTAAAAAGTAACTTTTTAGTGGGATATTACTTAGATATATTGAAAACAAATGGGGAAGCTTTTGGGGAAGATGGTAGAATGGTGAGCAACACAAAAATAGCCTCTCTGATATTTGGCATCCAGGCAATGGAATGCAACAACATGAGGAAGAGAAGGAGGAGGGAAATAGTTCCCCCAAGACACAGCAAGAATCTGAACTGAGAATTAGAGCACAGCAGGAGTACAAAGAGAGGGACTATAATGTATAATAGGGAAATGGCAAGTGGCACTTTGTCCTTGAACCCTGCCTTGAAGCATGGAAGGGGCATCTCAAGCCTGCAGTGACATGGTGACTAATGGCAACCCCAGAGGCCTCCACTGAGAAATACACCAGTGGAAGGTAGCAGTGGACACTGTGAACATCTGTGAATGGTGAATTATTCATGTTCAGATGCCCCTCTGGAGAGGGCAATTGCCAGTAGCTTTTTTGGAAAGGGGGCAACTGAAGTCAGAACTAAGAGCAGCAGAGGGCTGGTTCTATACAGTGGATCTAAATTCCAGTGTAAATTGCAGCCAAGTTCAAGTCAGCAGGAGGTCAGAGTTGAATCCAAACCAGGAAGGAGCTAAATTCAAACCAGCAAGAATCACTCAGAATTGTAATTGAACAACTTGGTTCCCAGTCTCAAATCCAGAAGGCAGAGCAGGCTGAACTTCAGTGGGAATGAAGGTCTGCTGAAATTATCCATCCCAAAGGATTCTACTGCTGGCTTCCTGAAATCAATCAACATGGATCTCTACTCATCTACCACTTCTGCCAACCAGTAACCCTAGAGGTAATCCTCAAAATGAATGTTTTTTCTACTTTTCTTTGCTTTTTATTTAGTTTTTGTATTTTTAATTTTTTCTGTTTTTTTTTCTTTCTTGACTGTTCTTATTTTTGTACAAGTGAGAACACACTTTGTAGTTTTTGTTGCTGTTTTGTACTGGTTTGTGTGTGTGTTTCTTCTTTCTCTCTTGTCTCTACTAGTTCCCAAAGCTTGAGCAATCTTCCTTTGTTCTCTAGCCTTGATTCAATTCCTTTCTCTTGTGTCCCCCTATGGTTCCCCTAACTCTTTTTAAATTTTCTTCCCTAAGAGTAAAATTGACATATTGAAGGAATACCTACCATATAACTCTCTGGTATGGTTCAGATTTTGTTGTAAAAATAAATATATTGTTCATGTGGTTAAAATTGGACAATTAATAATCATAGATTGTCATTTTCCAAGATGTGTTTTTTATTGATATTGCTGATTATACTATTGTAGCCAATGACATAATTGTTTTAATCAGTCATTCTTCCTTGTATGCCAAGACTAAGGTTACCTGAAAGTCATAAACAATACTATAAGCCAGTCCAAAGAAACAGGGGCTAAACCAAATAGGTAGCAATTTCTCAACCCCTAAATATTCAAGAGCTAGTATCTGGCAACAGCCTTAAAACACTACATCTGGACTATATCTCTGATAAGTAGTCATTTCCTAAGCCTTCTTGATATTAGTAGTAATAAAACCCTACAACAAACAATTTACAAGCATTAATGCAGGAATTAAACAAAAAAAAAGTAGAAAAAGACATGACATGGAAGGATGACACAACACCAGATTTCCAGCTCACCAAAGGCAAACCTAGGGACAAAGAGGTGAAATACTGCAAAATCCATACATACTGGCTCTTTAAAGTGGTAATAGTGAAAATAGCAAAACAATGAATGAATCAATAGATAAAATGAAATAAAAAAGAATTTCTCAGATAACTTCAGAGATGATGTCATAAAAAAAGAGAATGATTACTGAATATAAAGAAGAAATAGCTAAGAAGAGCTTAAGAAATGTTGAAAACTGAATATCCAACATATGAAAGAAATGAAAATCATGAAACATCATTAAATCAGACATCCAGAAATTTAAAAATTCTATTGGAAGTATACACAGTAGAATGAACCAATGTGCAGACAGAATATCATTTCCTAAAGAGAGGGTTGTGTTGAGGAATTATGAAAAGAAAGATTTCTTAAAAAAAGCAAAGGAACATGAGGAATCAATCCAGCAGCTGCTAGATAATACAAAGAAGAATATCACAAGGTTGATCTGAGTCAATGAAAAGGCAGCAGACAGCACAAATGAAATTAAAAAAAAAAAAAACTATTCTTGGAGGAAAACTTCCCAAGCAGTGAAAAAGAATTTGACTTACAGAAAAGTGAAGTCTTTAGAACTCTAATTAGCCATGTTAAAAAATAATAATATACCCCAAAGTACATAATAGCATTCCAGAAATTCAATACACAAACTGCTAAAGTGAAAGGGGAGCCCACCAGAATCTCAGCAGACTTCTCAAAATGCTTAAATCAATGGGGGCTTACAATGAAGTATTTCAAACCCTAAAAGAAAACAACCTCCAAACCAGATTGATATATCCCATACAACCATATTTCAAAATTGATTGAGATAAGATAATTTTATGACAAAGAACACTGGAAGAAGTTCATGACCATCAAAGGAGAACTCCAAAATATTCTGAAGGACATTGTATAAAACAAAAGCAGAGATCACAACTTCATGAATTCACATAGTATAATGGTGTTAATCACTGGCTAAGGATTGGACTCATGATGTAGTACAATCTGGCCTTGAACTCATGGTGATGCTCCTGCCCCAGTCTCCTGAGTGCTAGGGTTATTGATGTTCCCACCACTGTTTAACATCTACAATATTAATATATAATATCCATTCTGATGCAAAGAGAGAAAAAGAGATTTTCAAACTTTAGTAGAACTTCTGAGATATTTGAAAATATCAAGATATGTAAAATTATATATTGGATTACTAAAATAAAGATGAAAGTAGAAAAAATATGCAAATAGCTAGAAAAATAATTTCAATAGCATAAAAGTACAGATTTAATAAATATTGATGTTAGCTGCAGCTTTGTCATAGATGATTTTTATCAAATTGAGATAAAGACCATCTATTCTAATTTTTGTAGGATTTTTATCATTAATGAGTGTTGGACTTCACCCAACTTTTTTTTCTCTACATATACTGAGATAATTGTATGATTTTTTTCCTTGGTTCTGTTAATATGGTATATTACATTGATTGATTTGTGCACATTGAATCATCCCTGCATCTCTGGGATGAATCCTACTTGTCATGCTGTATAATGTATTTGATGATTTGCTGCATTCTGTTTGCCAGCTTCTTATTGAGAATTTTAGCATTTATGTTCATTAGGGTGTTTGGTCTGTAGTTTTCTTCTTTGGTTGGGTATTTCTCTGGTTTTGGAATCAAGGTAATACATTCCTTCAGAAATGATTGGGGAAGCATTTCTTCCCTTTCAACTTCCTTAAAGGATTTCAAAGGTAATAGTTACCTTATTTTTCCCCTTAATTACTCTAGAAATTAGAGTTGATCCTTTTGTGCCTGGACTTTTCTTTGCTTAGAAGTTTTTACTTAAATTTTCAATTTCTTTGGTCAATATTGGGTTGTTTCAAAATTTTTTAACCTGATTTAGTGTTGGGAACTTGATTGCATCTAGGAATCTTTCTATTTCTTTTTTTTTTAAATCTGATTAGACTATAGTTTTCTCTTGATTTGTTCATTTTCTAGAATTTTGTGGTTAATCATTAGGTCATTGATTTGAATTCATTCTGTTGTCCTGACACTAGAGTTCATCATTCTAAATTTACCTTGGGTGACTGCTTCCATTGCATCCAATAATTCTGATATGTTGTTTCCATATTATCACTTAATTGTATATATTGTTTAATTTTTTATTTTTCTTTGTGACATTGTTTTTTCATAGTAGTATCATTTAATTTTCATGTTTTTATACAGTTTTTGTGATTTATGGATGATTTTCAGTTTTGCTGCACTATTGTCTGACAGTATGCATGTGATTATTTCAATTCTTCTGTATTTACTTAAGCATGTTTTGTGGGCTAATATGTGGTCTCTACTTGACAAAATCCTATGTGCATCTCAGAAGGTTATTTATTCTGACATTTTTGGGGTGGAACACCCTGTAGACATCTACCAAGTCCATTTGTTTATAGGATTTGTTTAATCTTAATATTTCTTTCTTTATTTTTGTCTAGGTGATCTGTTTGTGAGAGTGGGGTATTAAGATTCCCCCACTGCAATCATGTTAATGTTTATTTGGTTTTTGTTTGCTAATAATTGTTCTTACATAGTTGGGTGCACAAGTGTTTGGTGCATATATGTTTATGATTGTTATCTTTTCTTCGTGGAGTTTTCTCTTAACAATTTTGTAGTGACCTTCCTTGTTTCTTTTGATCAGATTTTGCTTAAAGTTTATACTATCTGCTAGTAGAATAGCTATGTCTGGTTTTTTCTGGGTTCCTGTCACATGAAGAATTGTTTTCCATCCTTTGACTTTTAGTCTATGAATTTCTTTTTGGGTTAAATGTGTTTCTTGAATGCAGGACATTGCTGAATCTTGGTTTCTTGATCCATTCTATCAGTCTGTTGCTTCTTATCAGTGACTTGAGCTCACTTACATTGTTGGTTATAACTGATATGTATTGGTTTATCTTTTTCATGTTATTTTCCTCTTGCTGATTTTCTGTCTTTTTCCTCTGTTTAATTGCTTGTCCTGCTTGGTGGTTTCTTCTGTTGGTGTTTATGGTCTTTTAAAAATATCTTTCTAATACATTCTTTAGAGCATTCTGTAGAGCTAGTTTTGTGGTCATGAATTTCTTCAGTTGTTCTTTGCCATGGAAGTAACTAATTTCTCCATTGATTCTGAAAGATAGTTTTGTGGAGTACATCAGTGTGGGTTGAAGACTGTTTTCTTTTAGAAATTGAAATGTTTCACTCCAAGATCTCCTTGATTTGAAGATTTGTCTTGAAATACCTTCTGTGAGTCTGATGAGCTTTCCTTTATAGATGATTTGTCTCTTTTCTCTATCTGCTTTTAGTATTTTGTTCATTTATTGAATTTCCAGGATCCTGATTATTATATGCCTTGATGTGAATTTATTTTGGTCATGGTTTTTTGGAGTTCTATATGCATCACTTATTTGTATGTCAAATTCTTTATCCATATTTGGTACATTTTTTGCCATTATTTCTGTGAAGAGGTTTTTAATGTCCTTTTCACTGTCTCTAGCTTTTGCATTGAATCTAATCAATCATATACAGTCTTTCTTTGCTTTTTCTTGTAGCT
>PVJX010051356.1:0-10347 GCA_004027295.1 Dolichotis patagonum | reverse complement strand
AATGACCCTAAAGACCCACTGCAAGTCAGACTCCATGAGGAACTGTATGCCTGAATTACAGGCTATGGACAAAAAAAATAGGAATTTCAAGAGATTTTAGACACAGGTTATAGATAGTGCAAATTGCTAAGAACCTCATCCATTAGGAAGGTCTAAATGTTTGAGATATAAATGAGGGAGGATGGGAGGTGGACGAGCTTCAGTAACCCCACAAGTAGGACACAAAACTGAAGATCCTCCGAGATGGTGTCAGCATTCCCAGAGATTGTTGTATTTTGACTTTGTTTTAATAAACTTTTTACTTTGAAATAATTCTACACTTACACAAATCTTGCAAAAATAGAGGAGATCCCTATGTTAGTCATCAAGCTTTCCTAGACTGTTGATGTATATTCTGATATACATCAGAGTTAGTCTCAAAATTAGGAAATTAGCACCGATACAATGCTACTGACCATGGGAGTACCACTGAAATTAGGTTATTGTTATCTTTGCTATGTAAAGGCTATTTTCTTTCTACTTCTTAAAGGGACCTGGCTCCCCAATCTAATCCTATGTAAGGGTCCTTACTGTCCCTACACCAGAAATATTCCAATGTAGATTTAATCAAGCTATAGTCAGAGGCCTATTAGACTCCTTTTCAGAGTGGGTCGGACATTTTACATTCTCGGCATGAGGAAGCCTGGAGAAACAGTGCATATTTCTATTTATTTTTTATTTTAAAAAGAACAAAACCCAGTAAAACAGTTTCAAAACAGGCTAGTAGGAGGATACCAATAATTAATACACTGTATGTTGTGGTGGAGCTGGAGGTGCTGGACGGACACGAGCCCGAGCAGGGGAAGCTGCTGGCCAGCGCGGTGCACGAGCGCCACTTCCTGTCTCCCGGGGTGCGGCGCGTGCCTGTGCGGGAGGGCCGGGTGCGGGCCACTCTCTTCCTGCCCCCAGGTGAGACACTGCTGCCCTCTGTGGTCTAACCTCTTCTGTCCTCCTCTCCCAAGCCCTCCAAGGAACTCCAAGTGTGACGGACTTTTTGGCTGCAGGTTCTGTTAAAGTCTGAGCAGTACCGAAGGAGCTTAGAATGTCCGGCTTCCTCAGGACCTGCTGAGATGGAATCTGAATGGCGACAAGAGAAATTCACAGGTGATTTGCATACACGTCCTGGTTTGAGCTCAGGGACTCTGGATCAGTTATTCAGTCGGAGAGGAGGAACTGGCAGCCTCTCTCCAGGCAACCTGTTAGAAATGCTGTTTGTGCCTTTCCAGATTGCGAGAATCTGAAGGGTTGGGAGTGGAACCAGCAGTTGAACCACTGAGTTGAACCACTTTTCCCTGTAGTTTCTGAGGCAGACGAAGAGTGAGAACCTCTGTTTAGAGCAAAGGGACTTGAAAAGTGCTGGCGCTCACAGAGAGCTGTTCTCGGGGCTCTGTCAATAGTTGGAAATTAGGTCAGAAGTGGAACAGCTGACAGAAAGGAGTGCACACAGAAGGCACAAAGATAAGGACAATTTATCTGTAGCTGAGTGTGGTGACTCATGCCTATAATCTCAGCTCTTGGAAGGCTGAGGCAGGAGGATGGCCATGAGTTCCAGGCCAGCTTGTCCTACATAGTGCGTTCGAAGCTGGCCTCAATTACATCGCAAGACCAGGTATCAAAAAATGAAACAACGGTTATATCCTTTATATAACTGCACGTGTGTTTAAGTGTGTAGGATTGATAACCATATTACTAAGTTTTTGTTGGATCGTTGAACAGAACTGTTTGCAGTCTCACCGTTTGAATGTCCACTTTGTGCACTTTAATTTTGTAACTTGGACAACTATTTCTAAGAGGACAATATGTAATTTATCAACTAGTGATTTTTTACTGTTTTTTTTTAAATTCTGTATTTCTACCTTTTTATGTTTTGCTTTTTTTCTCTTTAAATAAAATTTTTAAAAAATGAAACAACAAAACAAACAAACAGGGATAATTTATCTCTTATTGAATAGTTCAGTTTTCTTACTACAATTCATATACCTAATATTGCTCTAGGTTTCTTTTATGGAAGAAAACTTCTAAAATTGCCAACATGGTTCTTTGGTAAATAAACTTCAAATATTATAGTTACATATTTAAATAGCAAATAACAGTTCAAAGGGCTCTACATTACAGTGCTGTCTTCCATATGACATTTTTACTTGACGGTTAATGGGCAGGTAACAGGAAGCTGAATCTCTGTCCTTTAATCTAATATTCCAGTTAAGATGCAGTGTTTAAACTTCATTGTTTCTTGGCAAGGCTGAAAAGCATAATTCCTGCAATTCTGAAAAAAGAACCATGTTGAAGTTAATGAATAAGACACTTACTTTACCAGACACTATTACAGTTAAGCTCTAATGTTAAAACGTGTCTCAGGTTCCACAATGGGTTTCCCCCACCCCTTATGGATTGCAAATTACAAACACTGAGGTTATCTTTACTCTTCCAAGTACAGGGCAGACCCCTTGTCTTCTAGGCTGAGATCCTTTGCATTTTGTCATCTGTCCTTGTCCATGGCTTTTGTACTCCTGCAAGCCATTTACTTTAGATTCCCTTTTAAGAACTGCCACAATCTCCTGCATATTCCATAATCCTACATATAACACTACTTTTATTATAGAGAGCTAAATGAGATAAAAATATTATAGGCAGTCAGATGGGGCTGGGCCCACGAGAGAGTCAGTCCCAAGACGAAAACTCATGGCAACTGTGGCTGGAGGCACAGCTGTTGGATGCCCAGCCTCAAGATAAACACAAAATGACTCGGAATGCTGCTTCATCAAAGGATAAGATGCATGGTAACATTTAATCCAATAAAGTCTAGATAGGCATTGGCACCTTAGTGGGTGAATACCTCGGACTCCTCTCTTCTTTCATGCAATAATACATTTTGCTGCATGAACATAATAAGTTCTTTGTTCTTTCCATGAACACCTGGTATGTGACTTATGTCCCTATCAATCAATATTACATCAGTGGCTATAGTTACAATTTTATTGGTTGATCATAGTTTTAACCCACATTGTACCCATGTGGTTGTGCTCTGCATAACTTCCCTTGAAAAGTGGGGTCCTTGGCAAATCACTCAGGACACCTCCTGCCTCTCAAAAGCTGTATCTCTACCCCTCAATAAATATTTCCTATTCTTAACCTCCTTTGTTTCTTAGAATTCATTGATTTTGGGAAACACAAGCTTTGAATATCAGACATCTAACATGTTGGGACTTACCATATTTCCATTATATCATTTAGGGATCCTATATCAATTTTTTTTGGCACCAGGGATTGAACTCACAACCTTGCATTTGCCAAGCAGCTAAACCCCCAGTGATTTCTGTATCACTGTGTCATAATGAAAAATGGAGGACAATTAAATGTCCATCACTTAGAGAATGGGACTTATCGTATCTATAGTTTAAAATAATCCACTGTTAAAAACTTTAGAATAAGGTGGATCTGTGTGTAATTTTGTCAGAGAATGCACGATATGCAAAATATATTACTGCATGAAAGAAGTTGTAAAAACGCTAATCCTCTAACTATTCTAACCAAACAAGCATATCTGTGCATCGAAGCATGTATCTACAAGTGAACAAACATTTTGGTATATAAGACAATTCCAAAAAAGAACCAGGTATAAGAGGATAATGAATAAGACACTTAATATTATCAGGGATTAAGTCTTACAGTTAAACATGTTGATACATGAAGAGTCAAATAGGTCAGTAGAATAGACACTTCCTAAATTGATATGTGCACACAGAGAGGCACAGAATATAATATAGGTCAGGAGTGGTGAGCATTTTAGAGCTCTTAATGATAACTTGTGGCTGTGGTCCATGTGCCATAGTTTTGCCACCAATGATATAAGTAGTAGTATAGACTATTGGGGAAAGGCAATTGTATTGGCTACTTACCAAGATTCCTATCTTATACACAAAAATGAATTCCAGGTAAACTGAAGACGTGTATATGAAAGACATAACATTACTAGGAGCTGGACAATGTGTCACACACTTGTAATCTCAGCTACTCTGAAAACTGAGGAAGGAGGATTCAAGTTTGAGATCAGCCTGGGCAACTTAGTGGGAACTTGTCTCAAAATATGCAAGGGCTGTGGGTGTAGCTCAGTGTTCCCTAACTTCAACCCCTAACTTCAAGGCTGTGAGGTTGTGCAAATTGAAAAAAGAACTATGAGGAAAAACAATGGGTATTCATAAGCAACAGATGTTTCTAATATGAGCCAACAAAGGCACCCATAACTTCTTAGAAAAACAAGCCAAAGATATGACATTCAATTGAAAAGGAAACAGGAAAAAGGAGGCCAATAAATATGTGAAGAGATTTCAACTCAGATATCATAAACAGGCACATTAAAAGTATTGTGCAATACCTTCTCATACCTCATATCCCTCAATTAGACAAATATATTTGTTGAAAATTGGTTTTGAATTTGGGTGAAGTTGCAATGTAGTACCACAAAATAGTCCACACTTCTGGTGAGAGTGTAAATCAGTAAAGCACCTTTGGAAAACAACTTGGCAGTTCTTAGTCAAAATTCAAATGTACATGTTATCTAAGCAACTTAGGCATGTAACTTGTATGTATAGTGCCTGAAAAATGCTTGTATGTGGAGCTTATAGGATACTTAAAGCAGCAATTGCAGCAACCTTAATGATCATCAAAGAAAACCACATAAATTGTGCTCTGTTCATCAATCTATTATACATAGTGTAGATGGGTTTTGCCTCTGGGCCCAGATTTAGAAAACAAAAAATCATAACATGTGACCTTGTTAACTAAAACCTGACTTACAAAGAAGTGGGAATTTGGGGCAGGAGGTGGAGGTGAAATGTGGACTGAGTTTGACCATTCTGATGGCAATCTGGAAGGTGATAAGCCTTGACATAGAATGTCCAGATATTGCCTAAGACTTTGAAATTCTTTTCCAGATGTTTCCAAGAGAGCTGATGATGGTTTTTGACATTGCAATATTGCAAGCTTGATTAGAATTTTTGAGTTACTAGTAAAGACTTACTGTTTCTCAAATAGGAAAGGGATTTATTGTGAGGTTAAGTTTAGGAACCCAATTGTCCTAAAGACTGGGATCAGAAAAATGAGAGTCCAAGGGAGACTTCACCAAGGACCCTGCTAAGGTTACAGTACTGTGCCAACCCTGAACATTGTTAATGGTGGACCCTCAGCATCACATAAGGACTGCTGTGGACTCAGTGGCAATACTGCTACCCTGAGTAAATTCTAAATCCTCCTTACCTCTTACTATCACTCAAGGGAGTGAGTCTAGGTCAAGGACGAGGAAATATCTCCCCGCCTTGGTGATAATTGTTAAGTTCTCTGGACTCTACATAGCATCCTTTCAAAATAGGAGAGTATTGGATGCTCATCCCACCCCCAGGACTTCCCAAATAAATGAGAGAGAATCAGATTCTAAAAGTCACCCACCAAAGGACCACATCTTTGTTTTGTTTCTTTTCCAGGACCTGGACCTTTTCCTGGCATAGTGGACCTTTTTGGATATGGAGGAGGCCTTCTAGAGTATTGAGCTAGTCTGCTGGCTGGGAAGGGCTTTGCTGTGATGGCTCTGGCTTATTATAACTATGACGACCTCCCTAAGCACGCAGATGCGTTCCACCTGGAGTACTTTGAAGACGCTGTGAACTACCTGCTCTGTCACCCTCAGGTTGGTTATTCTTTCAGTCCTTTGGCTCAGATAGCAGGTTCTAAATACTTCTCTGATGCAGTACAGATTTTTAGCTAAGTGACTTTAGGATCCTCTGTGAAAAAAAAACCCCAGATATTATGTGTCTTCCAGTCTCACAGAGAAAAGTACATTTCTGAGCTGGGGTGATAAAGTTGGGCATGGAGCCAGGTGTTGGATCCATTTAGGGGTAACCAAGGATTTGAATTTTGCACATGACAGAATGTTTCAAGGGAAGCGGGTCTTTTGGTGCTAAGACCAGGAAAGGCAGAAGTAAGGGAGAATGGATGGTGCTGCTTTGTGGGTATGCCAGTTTGTATCCAGCCTCCAGAGTTATACAAGCTAAATGAACCACACTTGTGAAAAATCCTGAAATGGGCCCGACATTTGATGATTAACTTACATCCATTCAGGCAGCAAACACTAGAGGACCCAGGTGCTTTTGAATGCACAGAGTGAAGAGGACAAGGACCATGTCCACATGACTCAGAATAAAATTATAGGGATTGGGGAGGAAAGCTTAGGGAAAAAGGAATCTCAGCAATCAAAGCACTAATAATGAAGTTAAAAGGATATTGATAAAGAATAGTATGCATGACCCAGTAGATAGACCCACGAAGAGTCTCCCTTTGCAAAAGCTGATATGTTATCTCTCCTTATTACTAGTGGTAGTACTCTTAGTAGGACCATTCTAGCCAAATAGGCTTGTATGAATTCTTTGAATTTTTTCATAAACACTTAATGGTGATTTTTTACTACATGCATATGGTGTACTAGCTAGAAAACACTTTCATTGCTTCCAACATTCTTTGCATAAATAACTATCAATTCACTATGGAAGGGTTTTTTATTTGGTAAGTACAGTACTTCTCTTCACCAAATACTGTACTTTCATGTGCATCTTAGAGTCTTACATACAAATGGACCGTTACCTAGCTTCCATGTGAAATTTTCCCATTTCCCTGGATTTATCTCAATGCAGGACATACTGAAGGATAAAGATGCTGGAGACTACCATGCCAACACCTCCTGGACTTGAATGCTTTTCCTTAATAAGCATTATGCCACGTTCTTTACATTTGGCTTCTCGTTTGAGCTTTGTGTAGACTCTGTGAAATAAAGGCTTACTCCTCATCTCACTGCTAAGGAAACTGAGCTTTACAGAGCCTTAGTGAACTTCTTAAAGTTGGGGTACTGATAGAGTCAGATTTGCACTCAGGTCTAGCTGACTTCTAGGTAAATACTGTTACTCAGTTGATGAATTTATTCTCTTTTTCATCTGTCCTTTTCTCAGGTAAAGGGCCCAGGAATTGGGCTGCTTGGGAATTCCAAAGGTGGTGAGCTCTGCATCTCCATGGCCTCTTTTCTGAAGGGCATCACAGCTGCGGTCATCATCAATGGCTCCATCGCCAATGTTGACATCACCTTGAGGTACAAGGATGAGACCCTGTCCCCTCTGGGCAAAAACCCAAAGTGAACCAAGATGACCAAAGATGGTCTCAAAGACACTTTGGATCTTCTGAACAACCCTTTGGAAGGACCTGACCAGAAGAGTTTAATTCCTGTGGAAAGGTATGACACCACCTTCCTGTTCCTTGTAGGTCAGGATGACTGCAGCTGGAGGAGTGAGTTCTATGCTAATGAGGCCTCTAAGCGCTTGCAGGCCCATGGGAAGAAAAAGCCCCAGCTCATCTGTTACCCAGAAACAAGTCACATTCTTGAGCTCCCTTACTTCCCCCTGTGTGCAGCTTCTCTGCACCCTTTGTTGCGTATCCCTGTCGTCTGGGGAGGGGAGCCCAGGGCTCATGCCATGGCCCAGGTGGAATCATGGAAACAACTCCAGAATTTTTTCCACAGACACCTGGGTGGCAAATAGGAGACCATCCCAGCAAAACTATAATTTTTGTTTGATTGTGTGGCATTTGTGATGCTGATCTCTCCTGGGGATTTTTAGTGTGTACGTGCATTTTTTCTTTTTAATAACCACTGAAAAGTTTTCTATCATCACAGTTAAAATGAACTTACCAAGAGGAGCATTTACAGATTTTATAAAGTGATCATCTCATCAGTTTGGGAAGTAGATTCTGTAGAAAACATATGAGGTAGGAAAAGTTTTCACTGCTTACTGCAGATAGCATGCAACCAAGAAGACTTTAGCACTGAAAGAAAAAGTGAGTGATACTTGTTAATGGGGCCTGCTATATAATTGTAGCTCAATTATTGATTGCTGAATGACTGATTAATAAATAAATAATTATCTACTCTAAGAAAAGTGTACATATATAGTTGGCCCTTCATTTTCATGGGATCTATATCAGTGGACCCAACCAAACATGTACTGAGAATATTCTGAAAAAAATTATGCCTATACTAAACATTTTAAAAAGCCACCATACCTGGCCTTTTTGTTGTTGTTGTTGTTGTTGTTGTTGTTAGCTTTCTAAAAATATTTCCATGTGTTTGTCACGGAATCCTCAGCAGTCTGAGAGTGGTGTTCTCTTCATTAACTGGATGAGGAAACTGAGTCCAAGAGTTGTTTCTTTCATATGCAATACGGGCCCAGGGCTCAGTATCTCTAAATCCTGTTACCTTTCCCAGCAGGAAACTGGTCATTTGAAATCTGTATTTCTTAACAAGGCAAGAAGGTGCCCAACTATAATCCCAGCTACTACCAAGGCTGAATCAGAGGGGTCACAAATTCAAGTCCACCCTGGGCAACACAGTGAGGTCCTATGTTTGTTTTTGGTCATGGAGGCATTAGTGTGTCAGTTTCTAGCACTTGTCAATCACCCAGTACACTGCACATTGGTGTGTGCTGCCTTTCACCCAATGGGAACAATGAACTCACTGGTCCAGATCAAAAAGAAAGAAAGAAAAGAAAACTTGGACCCCAGAGGCAGTGAAAGCAAGGCTTTTATTTCAATCTCTTGAAAGAGTGGTGACTAGAGAGTTGGGAAGCTCTGTGCTTTTGTTCCTAACTCACAGGAGTCCCCTGGGCTCCAATGTTCACAGTCCATTCCAAACAATCTATTTCATCCCACATTTATTGTCCCCTTCCCCACTTTCCTTCTTATCCCATCCTCTCTCTCTACTTCTCACTGTAGTTATTTTTAGGCCTGTTGTCTTCCCAGGATTTGAGGAGACTCTTAGCTCTGCTGCCTCTGTACAACCTTGTGTCCTTGTCTGCTAATTGACTGAACTAAGTCTAAGAATTAGGGCTTATTAGAGAAGTTAATGTAATATGGGCCAATTAAAAATATTTTTATCTCTTTCACCCAAAACATATTTTAGCATTTCAGATTCATCACAGATTCCCTGTCTGTCTGTCTGTCTATCTGTCAGCACTAGCCTCAGCTAAGGATAGGGGGAGAGCTCTTCATTTACCTACACAAACTTTCAATAGAATTCTTAAATTTGTGGTGTGGCATGGGAAGACTGTTTCATGGAACCATATATTAAAAATCTCTAACAGAATAAGACTGGGACCATATTTAACTCTCACCTTGACAAAGTAGTTTGGTCTTGGGGAGGTATGCAGATGACAATTAGCCATAGTGCTCACATCTCCTCCTTTGTTAGAATGTGTATGAGTTTGCCCTTCTTTATTCTTTCCTGCCTTTGTTTTTCTTCTTTTTTATAATCCTTCAATACTCATCAGCCCAGAGTAAATGGGATGGTCTGAGACACTTTAAGGAATCTCAGTTTGTCACACTAGAGTCATGAAGCACAAGGTCATGTGGGATAAAAACAGAAGTAGTGCTGTACACCGTGCATTTGAAGTAACTCTATAGATGATTTCTTCTCTCAATTCTTTTTGGAAGCAGTATATAATAAATGGCAAAATAAAGCTGCCATCGGGAGGTGTTATAGAGTGAAGAATGAAACTACGAACCATTAGTATAAGAATCAAAAAAACTTAGAAGTCAGGAGCAGAGTTTCATACCTACAGTTATAAATACTTAGAAGGCTGAGGCAATGGGATAGATTGACTCGTCTCATTTATTTAAGCCATCTGCCATCTCTCGTTTAGGAGATTGGTGCTAGGCAAAGACCCTGATACCCAAGGATTCAAAAAATATCCAACAATCTTTAGAGAGACACTGTCCAATGACCTCAAAGCTTTCACTATACCAAAGGACAACTACACCTTGCTACAGTATGTAAATGACTCCCTTTTGGCAGCCCCAGACAGTCAGGACTGTTATCAAGGAACTAGAGACCTCTTTCATCTACTTTGTAAGACAGGATATAAAGTGTCCAAAAAAGGGTGCAAATTTGCTGACAAGAGGTGATGTATTTGGACGTAACAGTGACACAAGGGAAGCATCAACTCAGCATCAAAAGAAACCAAGCTGTCACAATTGCAGCCACCAGTGCCAGAAAAGAGAGTTCTTGTCAGCAATGGGATTCTGTCATACCTGCATTCAAAATTTCTCACTTATAGCTAAGCCTTTTTATGAAGTCACAAATGCAGGGGAGGAAGCCTCTCTTCTGGGAAGCTGATCAAGAAAGGACATTTAAACAAATCAAGGGAACCTTGACTCAGGTCCCAGCCTTAGGACTGCCTGATATAACTAAGTCTTTCCCTTACAGGTCCACAAGCAGAA
>PVJX010051355.1:0-10330 GCA_004027295.1 Dolichotis patagonum | reverse complement strand
TCCAGACATGCTCCACTCTTGTAGCAGCTGCTGAGATCTCTTCACTCACCTTGTCTTCATTCCCCAAGTAAGCCAAGAGATGGGGACGGGCAGAGGTGGTCATCAGTTACGGGTCTGTGGCTTTATGAGCCTTCTGTTATCTCTCTGGCTTTGTAAAGGGTTACCCTGGGCACCAACCCAGTCTCACCTCCTGATAGACCTAGCCTGTGAATTTGCTGTTCTGGCAGGTCAATTTCCAGCACTTGCAAGTCCCATGATTTCTTTGGTAATTCTGAGGGTGGGGGGAGGGACACGAAATCATCTTAGCTTAGCTTCCTGTTCGTGAATGTCCATATAGTGTATTGTGTGTTTTAACAAATAATTTACATTGACTGTTGCTGTAAAAGTGAATTTGGAAATAAAGTTATTACTCTGATTAAGTCTCTGTTCATGGATTCCAAGGACAAGAAAATGAGTAAGATATGATTTCCAAGTTTCTCCTACACTTAGGCATTTAGGACAGGAAATGGCAGTGTTACTG
This sequence comes from Dolichotis patagonum, assembly GCA_004027295.1. Classification (NCBI taxonomy): domain Eukaryota; kingdom Metazoa; phylum Chordata; class Mammalia; order Rodentia; family Caviidae; genus Dolichotis; species Dolichotis patagonum. Next base: position 9,810 of record PVJX010051355.1, on the reverse strand, counting down.
AAAGCTGGACAAGGTTAACAGCTCTGAGGTGGTAGAGTACAAGTTCAGACTTGTTCATTCTCTATTCATGGTCTCATTCTGGTGCTGCAAACCATCCAACTCAATGGCAGTCAGGCCCCTTGCGGCTGCATCCACAGTGCTGCAGTGCACACGACATCCCAGTGGATTCAAGCTTGAGGAAGCTTGTGTGTGTAGTAGAACTTTGCTCTTAGAGGTTTAGAGTACCGCGGCTGAAGCAGAGAACAATTCAGTCAGCGTAAGAAATGGCAGTTTCCTTCCAGATTTACATACAAACATAGCTGCCTTTTCTTTTCTTTGGAACCTTGTAGACTGAGGAATGTTTTTACTTCAAGACAGGGATATTAGGGGCTGGAGATGAGCAGTTCAGTGGGAGAGCACGTGCCTACTGTGTGAGGACCTGGGTGCCACACTGAGCATGGGGCCGGGGAAGGACAAAGCTACAGCTTCTCCCTAGCAACGTCCCAAAGGGTGTGTGAGTCCTAGGATTTTTACACCAAGTTTTTAATACTACTTTGCTCAAATCTTCCTGATGGTTTACCTCTGCAGACAGCAGCTTCAGTCAAGCAGATTTTAACCTACAAGAGCAGCCACAGGCCAAAGAAAAATGTTCTCAGGACAGCTGCTTTCAGAACTATGATGTGTAGCCTTGACTGTCAAAGACAAGAAGAGACAGAAACAGGCCCACTCACTAGTCCACCTTGTTCACGGAAACCAGGGGCTTAGCCATTCTCAGAAGACAGACACTGTGCTATCAAGTGGCAGGCAACCCACATGCTATACAAATTACTGACCCCCCAACCCAGAGGTGTGTTGAAAAGTAAAATCTCCATTAAACAGCAAGACTATACTGACAGCCTCACCAGAGAAAAGAACATCAGAACACTGAGAAGCAACTGCTTTCACTCAACAAGAAGGAGATCATCTATGCAACCTTTACACCTCAGTGAAAACTGCCACTCCCTACCCCATGACCCCACCAATGTTCCCAGGAGACACAAGCGATGAACCAAGGTTCGAAACAAGTCACAGATCCCTAAAGCGTGGCTCCAGCAAAGCCACATCCAGAGCAGCCACCACTAACCACGTGCACCTCCATCCAGTGTGACAAGAAAGGCCTGACACACAATATTCTGTAACTCTTTTTTTTTATTTTTTTCATTTTTTTCTTTTCTTTTTTTTAAGCACTAGTTTGTGCTTTGCGAACAGAATCAAGACATTAACAAAGATCAGCTTCTCTGAAGAAAAGCATTTCTATAGAACAAAGACAGCTACATGTTTTGCTGCCATTACACAGCTCAAAGCAGGAAAAGAAAATATTTACAAAATACAAGTTTTTTTAATTTTTGTTTTTTTTTTACAATGCTAAAAGGGTTATTCAGAATTTTCAACCTTATAAATAGAAGAAGCACTTTATGCATAGGGAAATGGTGCATTATTGTTGTTTAAAGAAACAATGACAAATCCTTTAACTTGCAAACAAGAAAAAAAAAAAAGAAAAAGAAAAAAAAAATCACTAATGTTGAAAATTGTGAAAAAACCCCCGAACCATTAAGCAGTTTGTCTACTATTTTTATACGATTACAAAATGGCAGGAAAAAAAAAGTCCTTCCCCCCCTCCCCCTTTTTTGGTGATGTGATTATACATGAGACAGGCACAAGGTTAACAAAAGAGGGTGATGGGAGTGATGGAAACCACAGCTAGGACCAGACGAGGTTCCACAGGCAAGGGGGAGTGCAGCAGACAAAGTCTTAATTGACACTGACAGGAACTGGAAGTGAAGGAAACATGATTAAGTGAACCAGTCAGTGAAAGCAAAATTATACAGGGAGATGGCTGCTTACTTCCCAAACCCCCTACCTAGGGAGAGAAGACAAAGATTCAGTAGTCCTAACCCTAAATTTATAGACCAGGACGGGCAGTAAATACCTTCAGAGTGAAAGGACTGATGTGTGTGGATGTGCGCATGGCAGACAGGGAAGGGCAGGAGAGGGCAGGATGGGGGAAACCTGAGCAGCCACAGCCAGGTTACTGCGGTTAAGGAGTCAAGACAGAGATGACCAAATGCAGATAAAATTGAAAATAAGTCTTGAGATACTGGAGACAAGGGGGAAGCCTTTCTACCAGCTAAGAGCTCAGTGAGAGCAGCTGGCAGTTACGGCAAAGAGATTCTGATGAGTGCACCAGCCCAGAAAACTAGGTGGACACACCAGAAAGGAAGGCTACAGATCAGCCAAGCCGCAGATGGGAGGGGAGGGTTACAAGCCCACAGCACCCTTGCTCTGTTCCACCCTCACATGAGGCCATGCTGAATGGTAGCTTTCCAACCCCTCTGCCCATCTGGCTTTCCCACCCTGCAAGTTGGTGCGAGGGAGAGGGATGATCATCTAACATTGGTAAGTCCAGTGATTCAACAGGGCAGAGGATGTGCCAGGACCAGGCCAGGAAGGTCTTGTCCTGAACTTCTGTCTGCCAACTGGAGGAAGTGCTCAGGTGTGTGACAAGAAAACATGGAAACAAAAACAAAACAAAAATTAAAACAAGGAAAAAATAGCAAAGGAGGGTCTAAATTCCTTAAATTCACTAAAAACTGTGAAAATTTCCGGCATATGATGTTTGAATATCAAACGCAGAGATTTCTGAAGCTTTAATGCCAGGTTAGTGAGTCTGTTTAGATTCTCATCTCCTGTTCATCTGTGAGTCGGACGTTGAGCTGTGACTGGTGCTGCCAAATGCCGACTCTTGAGGGTGACAATGGGAGGCGAGGTGGGTGCCGTCTCTGTCTCCCGGCCAGTTTTGCTGCCTGAGGTACGCCGAGTGCAGCGGGCTGCCCGTTCCTGGGGATCCAGGTGGTCCTCACACTCTGCCTGGGGACTGTACGGCAGGGGAAAAGTCCGCCGCTCCCACGGTTGGACAGACTGTGGGCAGACAAGGAGTTCTAGTGAAGACCCACTCCCACGCTACTTCTTGCTCTGAAACTGAGGCTGGAGTCCATGCCCAGTGCAACGAGGGTGCATGGGGTGGTCTAGGAAGACCCCTATGGGAGGGATGCTTTTAACATTAGCTAGTATGTACTTCCAATTTTTTTTTTTTTTGCAGTGCTGGGGATTGAGTCCAGGGGATTGCACATGCTAGCCAAATGCTCTGCTACTAAGCTACATCCCCAGGTGTCTTTATTTTTTGAGGCAGGACCTAAATTGCCCAAGCTGGCCTGAAATGCACATTCCTCCTGCCTCAGCCTCCCAAGTAGCTGAAATTACAGGCATGTGCCTACATACCCAGCTCATTTTACCTTTGAATAATTTCAAGTGCAGCCTTCCATCCCCTCAAAACATAGAGAGTGTCATGAAGAGCCATCTTCAGCAGGTGCTATCCCCTTCCCAATTCCACCCCATAGTTCACCAACCCCCATGCAAAGATGGCATCCCTTACCTGTTCATCCAAAGCCAGCTCTGGTGTGGAACAACGGGTGTCTTCGCTGGCTAAGTGTCTCAGAGTGTCCCGAGCCACAGGGGTGAGGGGCGCTGAGTGTAATTCTGGGCTAATGGGGCTCCTAGGGGACTGACAGTGGGAGAACTCGGACAGAGAGTGGCTACTACTGACATCAGGGGAGGCGGGCTGCGGGGTGGAGGGGTTGGCACTGCCCAGCTGGGGGGTGGTCCGGCCGTCTGATGACCTGTAAGACCTGTATACCAAGGAAGGCAGATGTCAGTACCTGAGTAAGAAGAAATTTCTCATCTGTTTCTGGAGAAGCAGCTGAGGCTGACTGACACCAATAGTGTTTTCCTAAGACCCCAAACATCCCATTTCTTTCACTGCCGCCCAGAGGGGCAGGTATACATTATAGGACCTAAGCACTGGTATACTATCATCCACAGAGAAAGCCACGGCTGAACAATGACCTCTGAAGCTCCTCTAGCTAATAATCCCTGGCACAGTACCTCATGAACCCATGGGGATTTGGAAATTTGCCCAGACCCTGAAAATTGTGATCAAAATGCAACATAACATAATAAGCAGAAGCGAACACCCAAAATCTTTCTATTTAAGGATCTGTAGGTTTTGTGCTACTATTAGGGATACATCAGGACAGTGACACGAATGTAACAGTTCTCTAAGATAGGATCATAAAAGCACAGTCTACTGCCCAAAAGAGGATTAACTTGAGGAAGGCCTTAAAAGTTCCTCTGGCTAAATTATCACGATGCCAAATGGTTCCCAAGTGCCAGAGCCAACGACTACAATTTATGAGAAATAGTTAGGGACAACTTAGCAAGGATCTAGCATCTGACTTACAGATCCACTAATTCCAACAAATACCAAGGAAATTTTATATTCTCAGCCATTACCAGTAGATACACGATGAGGCAATGGCAATTCTGGACACAAGCCGAGCTCCAACTCCCTGTCCACCTCCCCCCACAGGCCCTGGGAACCTGTGCTTCCCCCATTACCTGCTGCCCCGCCGCTGGGGTGGTACACTTGTGGTCCACAGCCACCGAGCCCTCTCCATCTCCTCACATTTGGCATGCAGGGCGGCGAAGGCTGCATCTGACAGGTCTTCAATCTGCAACGGAATGGCTTTGTTGGTTGTCCATGCCCTCCTCAAAGGTGAATTTAAGCACGGGTAGTACATATCAGCCCCACCCTTTTCTAAGTTCTTCCTGGTCAGGACATGACTACACTGAGTTTGTACTTGAATCACACAAGTCTTATGGCAGCTTGAATGTGTGTACACACATGTGTGAATGTAACCATTACCTCTTCATTCTCCTCATCTGGATTCCCCTTCAGAGACTGAAGATCAACCTCTCGCCAGCTGCAAAAAAACAGACAGAATGATCATGCAGGTGTCTAAAACGGGCCCATACTCAAATACCCTCAGAAGGCAGAAACAGAAGTGAGCTGAAGGTGGGGTTGGGACTGGGAGTCTAACAAATTCAAGCAAACAAACACTATCAACAGTGGACTGGCACCACAGGGTTGCTCAATCTTCTGATTTGACTACAAAAGCTGGAAATATTTTTTTCTGTGAAATCCTGCCTTGATATTGACAACAAACTCAGTATTTTAAAATGCACTGCATGAATTAGCAAAACATGCCTATAAATTAGTAATGGCCAGTGGCCTGCCAGGTTATAGCCTCTAGTTTAGTCAGAGAATTTATATCATGGAATGACAGAGTTATATATAAAAGCCACTTCACTCTTATCAGGCGATACTCTCTTTTAAAGAGAAGACAGGACCCCAGGTTAGGGTTCAAAGCTTTGTCAGAAGAGAAGAGGAACAGGAGAGAAGCTAGCTGGTTACTGAGGTCTTCTACCTGGGAGTAAGGATTTCCTTGTATTGTAGTTTCTCTACGCGGGTTGTTGCAGCAACAGACATTGGGATGACAATGTTGTTAATATCGAATGAACTCTCTCCCCTTCTCCTCCTTATTGGCTGCTGTAAAACAAAGGTTAAGTTTAAGGGGAGGTACAACTCTACAAACATCACTTAGCCAAGGGTTAGGGTTAGCGGTAACTGAACATTTGAGCCCTTGGGTGGAGTCTGGTAGTGACTGGGGCAGTAACTTACGCTGAGGAGATTGTCCCCTTTTTACTGTGCAGAACTTGACTACACCAGTAAGTTTTACTAAATGTGTTTTTTAGTGGGAAAAGTCAGTAGGCTTTGCTTTATATTAAACACAAAGAGAAACATACAAAACAGGGTAAATATACAAAAACACAAAAAAAATCCTTTATAATGGATAAACACTTGTCAGTCAAATTGGAAGATTGACACTAACGCCAAAAACTACCACTAAGAAAAAGGGAAAGATGTAGGATGAAAGAACCAATTGTATACCTATGTAAAGCCAATTTAGGTTATCAGAATACAGACTTTGAGCCAGGCATAGTAGTGCACACCTGTAATCCTAGTACTCAGAAGGCTGAGACAGGTGGATTGCCCCAAGTTCAAGACCAGCCTAGGCTACATAGCAAGACCAGGCCTCAAAAAAACAAATAAACAAATAGACAACAGACTTTGCCCTACACATCAATCTGTCAAATGAGGATATACCTGAGTGACAATTTTAGAAGTAAATATAGACACAAGTAATAGATAAATGGAACACACATCTAGAATTTTCTGGAAGAATATGAATCAAAAGTTAGTATTAGAAACAAATTACTGAAGAAGGAAGAAGAAGGCCACTTGGTCATATTAAAAAGGGAAAAGGCAAAAAGGCAGGCGCGCGCGCGCGCGCGCGCACACACACACACACACACAGAAAAGGCAAATATCCCAGTATACAGAACTGCTGCACATGGAGGAAAGCAAGCAAGACTGAAATTTAACTTGAAGTAAGACATTTTTAGTAACATAAATCATACCAGCAAAACAAGAATATCGTATTTTGGTATTTTTGTTATGTCTTCTTACGAGAAAATCTTGAGATATCAGATTGGTTTGGTTTGGATTGGTTTTTTTGTATGCCAGCTTTTTTCTTTCTTATTAACCCAGCAAAACAGAGCTCTATTCCTTTGCATATCCTCTTTACTATTTTTTAAAATATACTTTGGAAGGAGGGTATTGAGACAGGGTCACATTTCGTACTCTGCCCTGAACTGGTGCTGGGATTACAGGCATGTGCCACCAGGCCCAGTTTAAAAATGCACAGTATTGGGCCGGGGATTTAGTCCACTGGCTTAAGCGGCTGTCTGGCAAGTGTGAGGTCATGAGTTCAATTCCTGATACCACCCCCCCCAAAAAACAACAAAAAAACAACCCCCACAGTATTTCAGACTTTTCAATTCTGACTGTAAAGAATGTGTTACTCAGTTCTGTGTTTGATGGTATACCAGTAACCTACAGATCAAGGTTCAATTAAAAAAAGTCTCTTTGATGTTTATTATTTGTTATATTAGGTGTTGTGGATTTTTTTTGTACGTCTCTGCTATGCCTATGATCCAGGGTAGGTAATCAGTTATAAATTTTTTAGTTATAAATGTTTGTACTGTTTAATTTTTTATTAGTACGTTTTAGATATACACAATGGTAACATTCATCATAGGGAGTTTGTACCTGTACATGATGTATCTTGTTTCTTCTCTTTTTCCCATTTCTCTCTCATGTCTTCAACCCCTCTCCTTTGCCTTTATTTATAAGCACTTTTTTTCCAATTTTTTCTATTCTTGCGTCTTCCTCAAAAATTCATTTTATTAATAATTTTATAAATTAGTATCTTAAATTTTTATAACCAGTGTTAAAAAGTAAATGGTCTTGGGCCGGGGATTTAGCTCAGTGGCTTAAGCGCCTGCCTGGCAAGCGTAAGGTTGTGAGTTCGATCCCCGGTACCAAAAAAAAAAAAAAAAAAAAAAAAAAAAAAAAGTAAATGGTCTTTTATTCCATTTTATTATATAATATTTTTCCAATATATACTGAAATTAACATAACTGCATATTTTACTGCACACTGTTAGTGTACTGTAGCATTCATATTTGTTATATTATTAAAAATGAATATAGTTTAGTACCTCTTCAATATTTTTATTAGAAATTTTTTCTTTAAGTATTACTTGAAAAATAATTCTTTTCTAAAATAATTCTTTTCTAATTGGGGAAATATAGGTGTTTCCAGGAGTAATCCATTCACAAGCCCCACTTGTGAACGAAATGACCATGCTGAATTTTATAGGGATGAGTAGCCTGGCTTTTTAAAATCAACTGTTAGGGCTTTTATTCCTCTATCAACATCTGTATTAATACCCCTTTTCAAATTCCTGTTTTCTCCCTGGTGTGGTGGTACATACACACCTATAATCCCAGCACTCAGGAGGCTAAGGCAGGAGGATCGATGCAAATTCAAGGCCAGCCTAGAATACATGGCTAGACCTTGTTTGGGAAAAAACAAAACAAAACAAAACTGTTTCCCCTTGTTTATCACTTAATACCTAAAAGCAATGCTCATACTCAGTGATGATTTTTTCAATTAAGTATTGAATTCCTTTACCCTGAAAGATGCCCACAGGGATAGGTCCATCTCCACAGACAACCTCACCTTGGATTCATGAAAACACTTTCTCCAAGATCTGAACTCTTCAGCTAAATCTGCACTCATCACCGGGTCAGCCCTTACATGATTTCTCCTTCCATTACTTTTGGAGAAAGAGCCCAAAGCCTTCCAGTTGCATTAACAGAAATGAATAGATGGAGACTGAAGAGGAGGATCAAGCAACAGCTCACTGTTTGGAAAAAACAAAGTGCTCTGATAGACAGAAGTGAAGATTAAACTTTTGGCAAAACTAAAACTTTCAAGGATCCACTGTCAGAGGAAAAGTGGGCATCTATGGTGACTGAGCAATCAGGAAGGCATAAAGCAGAGAGCCAAATGGCCTGGTCCCTTGTATGTTAGAAAAAGTCTACTAGCTGTGTCTACCCAGACAGTCTACTCTGAAATAGACTGTTAAGTGAGCTGTGAGAGGTCAGAGGGAAACAGTGGTATGACAAATACACTGCCATGGCAGCAACACAGCTGAAAACACCTAAGAGGCTGCATTCACACACTAACTACCAAGTGTGGCTGGCTGATGCTCAGAGTCCATGAAAGAAGACGAGAAAATGTTAAAACCTGTTTCCCATGACTATTCTTTCTATTCTTGGGAGCTGACATATAATTTGTTCATCCCATCACGATAAGGACATTTTCAGAGAATATTAAAATTCAGCACTTCCCTACAATTTCAGCTGCTGTCATTTATGACTTCAGATGATCACAATGTCGTTTTCACTTCAATCTTTTTCTTTATCAGTAAAAACCAGTCTGTCACTAACCTCATGAATTTAAGGGTAAATGTTTAGCCAAAACATCTGAAGAGATTTTTGCAAATCTTGCCTGGCTAAGACTCAGTGCTTTCATACCCAAAGACCTTCTCACAGCCGTATCTCTGTTTAAATTCTACATACACTGTGAGAGTTGGGTGTGGTAGCACATACAAGCCTATAATCCCAGCACTGGGAAGCTGAGGCAGGAAGATCACTGAGAGTTCAAGACCAGTCTGAACTATAGGACTAGACCCTGTCTCTCAAAACAAAACAAAAAAGGGGAGGAGTAGGGGAGGGCAGGGAAAGGGAAAGGAGGGGAGGGGAGGGGAGGGAAGGGGAGGAAAGAGAGACAAAGAGAGAAAGAGAAAGAAAGAGAAAGAGACTAGAAAAACATTGTAAGAAGGTCTCAGAAGACAGTCTTCCCTGTATCTTGGGTCAGGAAAGAATACAGTCAAGTGTGGTGGCACACATCTATAATCCCAGTCCTCTGGGCAACTCAGTGAGACCCTATATCAAAATAAAAAGCAGCTGGGGGTATGGGTCAGTTAAAAAAAAAACCCTATATTTAATATTCAATACAGTGGTGATGGTAGTCATGTGTGTGTGTGTAATGAAACTGCTTGCTGGCAGAAACAAGTATGTTTGTATTTTCACTACATTTCTTGGGCCTGTTTATACTTGCAGAGAAACAGGCTTGTGAGACTGTCTAATAGGCTCTACTTCTCACCTCTGCCTAGATACCCCAATTCTATTAGTTAACTCATTTGGTCTAACTTCACTACTCACTTCTGGAATGACAGGCAGAAAGCAAGCAATGAGAGTGGCAAATGGTTCTTTAAACTAAACTTAAACTAAACTAAACTAAACTAAACTAAACTAAACACAACACACACACACACACACACACACACACACACACACACACACAGAGTTCTGGGATTCCTCTTCTGAATCTTCAGAATGTTTAAACAAAGTACTGAGGTG
>PVJX010051354.1:0-10336 GCA_004027295.1 Dolichotis patagonum | reverse complement strand
TTGCATTGATCTTTTCTCACTTTTATTTTTTTATTAAGTTGGCTAAGGATTTGTCTATTTTGTTTACTCTTTTGAAGAGCCAACTCTTTGCTTCGTTGCTCTTTTGTATTATTTGCCTTCATTTCATTGATTTTTGCTTTAATGTTTATAATTTCTTTGCTCATACTAGCTTTGGGTTTGGATTTTTCTTGTTTTCATAGGGCCTCAAAATGCATCATTAGGTTATTTATTTGAATTCACCTTTCTTTGTGATATGGGCATTTAACAACTATAAATTTCTTTCTTAGAAATCTTTTTATTGTATCTTATAAGTTCTGGTATATTGTCCTGACATTATTGCTTAATTCTGGAAACTATCTTATTTCTTTCTTAATTTATTCTGTAACCCATAGATTATTTATGAGTGTATTGCTTAATTTCCATGCATTTATATAATTTTTATGTTTTCTTTGGTCACTGATTTCTAGTTTTATTGGTTTATAATCTGATAATATGTGTGGCATAATTTCAATTCTTTTGCATTTATTTAAATTTGCTAGTAGTTGGCTAATATGTGGTCTATTTTGGAGAATATTCCATGTGTGGCTGAGAAGAATGTGTATGCTGTTGTTGGTTGGAACATTCTGAAGAGATCTATTAAGTTCATTTGTTTACAGGTTTTGTGGAACTCCTTCAATATTTCTTTGTTGATTTTTTGTCATATTGATTTGCTTATTTGTGATAGTGGGGTATTGAGGTCCACCTCTATAATTATGTTTGTGTTTATCTGGTCTTTTATGTCCAGTAGTATTTGTTTTATGCAACTAGGTGGGCTGTTGTTTGGTGCATATATGTTAATACTTGTTATGTCTTTCTGTTGGATTGTTCCTTTAACCAGTATGTTGTGACCTTCTTTGCCTCTTTGATCACTTATATCTTGAAGTCCATATTGTCTGAATATAGGATAGTTATATCTGCTTTTTGTTTTGGGGGGCCCCATTGCATGGAATATTTTTTCCATCCTTTGATTTTTAGTTTGTGAGTTTCTTTTTGGGTTAAACATGTTTCTTGTGCCAGGCATGGTGGCTCATTCCTATAATCCTACCATTTGTGAGGATTGCTGAATTGAAGGCCAACCTATGCTACATAATGAGGTCAAGGCCAGCTTGAATTGCTTAGTGAGACCCTGTCTCCAAAAAAAATATGTTTCTCCTCCTCCTCCTCTTCTTCTTCCTCTTCTTCTTCCTCTTCCTCCTTCTCTTCTTTCTCTTCCTCTTCCTCTTCCTCCTCCTCCTCCTCCACTACTTCTTCTTTTTCTTCTTCTTCTTCTTCTTCTTCTTCTTCTTCTTCTTCTTCTTCTTCTTCTTCTTCTTCTCCTTTCTTCTTCTTCTTGTCTTTTTGAGACAGAGTCTTGCTATGCCATTCCAGCTGGCCTTGAGCTCACTTTGTTACCCAGGCTGGTCTCGAACTTGCAATGATCCTCCTGCCTCAGCCTCCTGAGTGCTGGGATTACAGGCGTGCACCACCACTTCTGGCTCAAAAATATGTTTCTTGTGTACAATACAAATTGAATTGTTTTTCTTGATCCATTCTGATACTCTGTGTCTTTTGATTGGGGAATTTAGATCATTCACATTGGGAGTTATTTCTTATTAGAAATATTCATTTATTCCTGTCATTGCTTTTTTTCTTCCCAATTTCTGATTCCCTATCTTTCCCTTTTCTTTAACTGGTCACCCTACCTTCTATTAAACCTTTTTCCACTGTTAGTTTCATTTTATCTTTCTAATGTATTGTTGAGGATTTTTTTGAGTGCTGATTTGTTGGTCATGAATTTCTTGAATTGTTCTTTATCATGAAAATCTTACTTCTCCATCAATTTTGAAAGATAGTTTTGCAGGATATATTAACCTGAGTTGGAAATATTTCCTTTTAAGGAAATACTTCACTCCAGGCTCTCCTTGCTTTTAAGGTTAACTACCTAGAGATTCTTGAAGATTAGTAGTTATACTAGTAAAGGTAGAAGCTGTGAGGAATCCAAAAATGAAAACAGGAAAATGTGAAAAAGGAATCAATGGGATATGAGAAAAGGGAGAGAGAAATGTGAGACTTGAGATTCTATTGAGGAGAAAAAGAAAACAGTCACAGGAAAGAACAAGTAAGAAAAAGAAGAAAAAAGATAAACAGCAAACTACAGAGAGGACACAAAAGAAAGATAGAAAGAAAGAGAAAAAGATTGTTCAAAGGGGAAAAAAGAGAAAATGAGAGAAAAGAAACTAAAAAAGAAAAAAAAGAGAAAAAACTCAATCCTCCAAAAAATCCAATGAAGGAAAGGTAAAAATGATTAAAAATACAAAAGTCAAGAAAAGATTGAGTCAGAGAACATTTTTTGTGTTGTTGAATGAGTGAGTTATTTCCAAGATCTGCAGTCTTGTAGTCCACCCATTGATGTTCTCCACCCAGCTTTAGAACCTATAGGTTTCTGAAGTGTTTCCTGCACCAAAATCTCCTCTGGTCATTCACTCCAGACTGTGGATATCACCAAGCCAAGACATGTCCTCACTCCCTTCTTAGGTGGGAAGTTGGGAAATGCAATCAGCCTTCTGGTCTCTGCTGGATGTAGGCTGAGGCAGCCTACAAGTGACATGCTGGACTTACTGTCAACACAGGATGCGGTTGCTCCCTTCTTTCCTTGGGAATGGTTCTGGCCCATGATCAAGTCAGCTAGTTAGTGCCCACCTCTGGTACCCTGTGCCATGGGGAAGAAAAATGTAGAGGCAGCTTGGAGTTGGTGGATAGTTTCATCCTGTGTCAGGGGACGCCACGCATCAGGTAGGGGTCTGTTTGCTTATGTCTTCACACATCGGTACTCTAATTCTGTCATTGTGTTTTCATTTGCTATGTGAACTCTTTCTCTAAAGAGACGTTGATCTCACCTGTTGGTTTATGTAGTGATACAGAACATATGGGTAAGACAGGGGACATGCTGGTGTATTCTGTCCCTTCATTTTACTAGCTTTTACAATAGCAATTCAGTTAAAAGTGACCAATATTTCTTGACACTCAGAAAATAATCTAACACTCTGAACAGTGTCTGCATGTTTTTGATAAAAATAAATTCCTAGAGATTAATCTGTAACTTGGTGCTAGACTATGTGCTTAGCAAATGCAAGACCCTGAGTTCAGTCCATGGCAATCCCATTCCTCTCAAGAACTTAGAAAGGTGTTTAAAAACTAGAAAAAGAAAAATACCTGAGCATAGTAGTACACACATGTAATCCCAGAACTTGGGAGGCTGAGACAGAAGGCTCACAGCAAGTTCAAGGAAGCCTGGCCTAAATAGTAAGTGCAGGACAAAGACAAAGGCAAAGACAAAGACAAAGACAAAGACAAAGACAAAGACAAAGACAAAGACAGAAATAGAAACAGAAACAAACCCAAATGTGTGTGTGTGTGTGTGTGAGAGAGAGAGAGAGAGAGAAAGAGAGAGAGAGAGAGAGAGAGAGAGAAAGAGAGAGAGAGAGAGAGAGAGAGAGAGAGAGAGAGAGAGGAGAGAAAAACAGAGAGACAGAGAGAATGAAAAGAAGTATAACAGATCATTTTCCAGGTGTCTTAAACATCCTTTTATACCTATGGCTGGATTTATTCCTATGCTTCTGAACAGCCAGAACAAAGAGCAAAAGAGAGAGTCTATGAAGATGTGACTATTTTTATAAATTTAACTTAATTTCCCTTCTAGCCTAAGAGCTCTGTGTGGTAGACCTTGAATTCACGTTTCATTAGTCACCTGCCCTCCAGAGATGCACAAAAGTGACACTTGCCCTGCTTGATATCATCTTTCTAGGCTTTCTTCCATCTTGTGCTGTCTTCCTCTCTCTGCTGTCCCTGTCTCCTGACCACTCTATTTGTGTGGGACAGACCATAGAGTAGATTCACATTTTACACTCATGAGAGATTGTCTTGCTGCAGCTGGTGGCATGTGGCATTTTTGAGGGTTTGGGATTCTATCCATGTCTGCCTCCTCTAGCCACATGAACTCTGTGGATCCACATTTTTCTGAGTGCACATTGTACTGCTTATCTAGGCCCACTGAGGAAGTGAGGAACCAGGACCTTAGCTCACCTTAGGGTTTTGCAATGAACCTGGCCTCTGAACTAAGCTGGAAATCCAAGGTGAGAAATTGGGCAATACTCAGATTTCTCAAATAACTGAGGGCCCAGTGTTGGTGGTATGCAGAGATGAGGAAGATACAGTTGGCATATGGTAGAATGTGAAGATATTCCCATAGTGCACTTGTGCTTTCCTTCATTCTGTGTGTAGGGGACATCTACTGTGTTCTGGTCTTCTAGAAATTTAGAGATGCAACATGGACCAAGTATTAGTCACCTCCCCATCACTGTGACAAAATACTTGATATTGGTAACTTAAAAAAGAGGAGGTGTTTGTTTGGCTCATAGTTTCTAGTGCTCAGTCCAAAGTTAGTTGGCTCCAATGGTATAGTAGCAGAGCCTCGGGGAATAAAGCTGCTTGTGTCATGGCAGCCAGAAAGAGAAAGAGAAAGAAGAGCCACAGGCAAAATATATTCTTGAGGGTTATGTGACTTACCCCTTCAGACAAGGCCCCCACTCTGAACATGAGACTATTAGGGGAGACATTTTAGATGTAAATTGTAACACTATTCTGGCCTCCAAAATGCTTATGTCCTTCTCATTATGAGAAATGCACTTAGTTTATCTTAAGAGTTGCCAGTCTTAACAGTTCCTGCATTGCTGAAAAGTCCAAGCCTGAAGTTTTCTTTGAGATTCAAGTAAAATTCTTAAATGTGAGCCCTTGTTAAACTCAAAACAAAAGTTAAATACTTCCAACATACAATGGCACAGAGCAAACATTCTCATTCCAAGAGGAAAGGATAGGGGGATAGAAAGGAATTGAACCCAAGCAAGACCATTAAAGGGCAAACATTAAATCTTGTAGTTTCTTGTCCAGCACCCAGGGCAGGTTGTGGTGAGATGTGAGCTCCAAAGGACTTAAGAAGCCCCACCCTGTAGCATTGCTCACATGGCCTGTGCCTTGGGCTGGCTGCACTCACTGCCTGCAGCTTTCTTCAGAAGGTGTTTCATTTTCCTGGCATCTCTATCTTCCTAAGTCTTCACTGTACTTTTGGCTTCACTCTCACAGCTTTACACATTGCCATTTCAGGGACACACTGCCTTGTCTCCCAAGTCTTCTTAAATTTAGGTAAAAGCCACCCTGATTCTACAACTTTTGCATTCTTCTATCTGGTCAAACCAGCACCATGTGGACAACACCAAGGTCTGCTGCCAGAGGGGAGCAGTAACCAGGGTTCCTTGGACCATGGCTGCAATGATTCCTGAGTGCCTTGATGGCTGAAAATTATGCAATGAATTCCAAGAGCCAATGCCTTATGTGGCCCTTCCTGAGTAGGGATCCCAAGGGCTATCTTCTCAAATGAAAGGTTTATGCTTTTGCACCATTAAGCTTGAGGTGGGTGGGGTCTTGCTAATTCATAAGATACCTTTAAGTCCTTTTCTTTATTGTCCTGATATAAAGTGCTTGATTTCTTTTTAATGCTAATCTTTTTAGCAACCAAGTTTTCCTTGGTCCCAACTTTGGAGTTACTTCCTTTCTGATGGAATCACAAACATTTTACACCTGCCTTTTGCTCCTGATTCTTGCTGTAGGTCTGGGCATAAGCAGGCAGAAGTACCCATGCCGCAGTCTGAATATTGGGCTGCCTTGAAATTTCCTCCACTAGATCAATTATCCACTGCTTTAAATCTCAGTATCTTGCAAAGTCTCGGGATATGGGCAAAGTGAAAACAAATTTTCTTCCGGTGTGTAACTCATATCAAGTCCAAATGTCAATGGAGTCCATGTTTTCAAATGAAACCTCCTAAGCCTTACCTTTACTGTCCACATTCTTGTCAGCATCCTGGTCTTCTGAGCTCTGACCAGAATCACCCATGAGGTTCTGCTTGTGGCACTCTAGGGCTTTGCTAGCTAGCATTTCTAAACTTTTCCAAACTCCCTTTGCAAACCAGTTCCAAAGGCGTCTGAACTATCTGATTAGATGCAGTTACAGAACAATCCTGCTCTTGCTACCAGTTTTTTTCAGTGTTAGTCACTTTCTTGTTGCTGGAACAAAATATTTGAAACTCACAACTTAATGGAAGAAAGGTTTATTTGGCTCACAGTTTCCAGTGGGTTGAGTCTAAAGTCAATCAACTACAAGGCAGAAATGGCATGGTGGAAGGGCCTGGGCAGAGGGTAACCGTTTGTCCCATGGTGGCCAGGAAGCAAGTTAAGGACAAGAGCACTCCCTTCCAGGTCACAGCCCCTGTAACACACCTTTTCTGACTAGGTCTTCCTCTGAACATGAGAATTTGGAGGGACATTTTAGATCTTAAGTATCACGGATCCTGCCCTTAAGGGCTTAGTGGAGCAGGAGTAGATTACAAGTCACTGAATTCAGTAACAGAAAAGGCTAGCACAGATGTAAGAAAATAAAGTGATAATATTCCTAATATGCTGTGGACTTCTGCAAACTGATAAGAAAATTCAAACTATGTTAATTTCCTGCTGCAGCTCTAACAATGTATGACAAACTTAATGACTTAAAATGATGTAACTATGTTATCTTATATCTCTGGAGGTTGGAAGTCTATAATGGGTCTCAGTGGGCTAAAATAAATTTTTTGGAAGAGCTACCTTCTTTCCAGAGGCTCTAGGCAAAATCTACTCTCCATCTTTTCTAGCTTGTGGAAGCTGCTTACATTCCTGGGATTTTGATTCCTTCCTTTGCCTTCAAAGTCAGTGAGATCAGGCTAAGTCTCATGCTGCTATCTGTGTTTTTTGTCTTCTGCCTCCCTTTTCCATTTACAAGGACACTTGGAACTGGATGCACCCCAACAACCCCAGCTAAAACCTCCATCTCAAGAGCACTTTGTTGGTAACTTTAATTCCATGTGCTACCTCAGATTGTCTTTGCCATGTAAGGTAATATATTTCCAGGTTCTGGGATCAGAACATGGACAATTAGCTAGGGTAATTATTCTGCCTGCTTATGTACTAGTGGAAAAGTGAACAAAGCTTATGAATAACTAATTCACAAGAAAAGGGCAATTAGCACATCAGTGTATGATGGGAGGGTCACCTTTCTCAGCAGTCAGAAAGAATGGAAGTTAGAAGACCAGTGAGATCCCATGTTCACCTTCCACGTGGTAAATGTTGAAACAGTTCAGCTCTCCAGGGCTGATGAGCATGTGGGCAGTGGCACTATTGTGCTTGCTCAGGGTGCCACAGCAATGGCATGGTGGGAAAAAGAATACTTTGATGTAACATAAATATTCACTGACATTGGTCTGGGTGCTTGCCTAGCGTGTGTAGGGCCCTGGGTCCTCTCCCCAGCACTGAAAAAGAAAAAAGGGAAAAAAAACTGCATTGCCATCCTGACTCAGCAGTCCCACCAAAGGAAGCTGTCCCCATCAGAAGGAACACCCTCTTCCCTCATTTGGACAGTGTCACTGCGGCTGGCATTGAGTGTGAAGCCATGACAAGGCTCTGCTCTCTAAGAGCTCGCCTTACATGAGCCACAGGTTTCTAAGAAACAATACGAGAAAGAAATCAGGAATTTTCTGGATCTAGGTCTGAGTTGTGATTGAGTTTCCTGTGGCTGCTGTAACAAATAGCCACAAATGGTTTATGTTAAAATAACAGAAATGATTTCTGTCTTTACAGTTCTGGAGACCAGAAGTCTGAAATCAAGTGTTGGCAGAGTTGGTTCCTACCAAAGGCTCGGAGGGAGAATCACCCCTGGCCTCTGCCCCGGCTATTGGGTGTGCTTGACTTTGGTGGCCCTTAGCTTGCAGTTATACCATTGTTCCCTGTTGTCACGTGACACTCTCTTCTCTTACATCTCTTTGTCCAAGTTTTCTTTTTTATATAAAGAACACCAGTAATCTCACTAGGGTCCATTCTAGACCAGCATGATCTCATCTTGGTTACATTTGCAAAGACTGCTTCCAAATAAGGTCACATTGGTAGGTATTCAATTTATATTCTTACAGGACACAATCAGAGCTTTTTTTTTTTTTTTCAGGCTGTGCAGAGAACCGATATAAGAACGCAGAGGAGAGGAGGGTGGCCGCTTAAACCAAGATTATCAGAAAGCTAATGAGGTAACATCTCACCAGGCCTCTGAGTGCCTGTGAAGGAGACGATTGGGAAGGGAATTTGTGAAGGGGAAGAGCCAGAACAAAAGTGATGAGGAGGGGCTGGGCTTGGCAAGTTTCAAGGACCCGAGCTAGGGCTGGAGCAGTGGCTGCCTACCAGAGGGCCAGGTGTGCAACGCTGGGTAGCTCAGTAAAGAGTTTATGCTTAATTTAGAGGTGGTCAATGGTACGAGTTGACCTCTGCTTTAAAAGCTGTAGTATGTGAGAATAGATGTACAAGTGTTATCCCATTACTGTTTACAAAAATTGGCAACAGGCTGTATGTACATTAATGGGGAACCAGTTGAATAAGCAGTGCTGTATCTGCTCCACAGATTGTGAGTTTGAGCTATATGTGTTCTCCTGGAAAGATGTTCTTGGAGTTACAGCCAAAAAATTGTGCAGTACGGTATCTGGTGTGTGTGTGTGTGTGTGTGTGTGTGTGTGTGTGTGTGTGTTTCTTAAAACCGTAAAGTCATCTGTGCTATTTGAGTATGATCTGTGTGCCAGGCCATCAAGGCAGCCCCTGAGTATGTGCTCTCCTCAGCCAAATGCCTGTTTCTCATGGTCCCTCCCCGAGAGGCCCTGGCCTGTAATACCCTGTCCTGATCACCAGTCTTTTCACCTCATGTGTAAGGCCAAGAGAGTGTACAGAATCATTCAGTGTTTAAGGATAAATGGACTTTACAGACTTTCTGGTCTAGGGCCCTGTTTAACAAATACAAGAGCTGAGACCTAGAGAGGGGGAAGGGTGTTAAGGACACACAAGATGGTGCCAGGGTCGGGACCCAAATCCAGATTGTCTCGTGGATTTACCCTTCTGGCCCTGGCTGCCCTGGAATGGGCTGTGCCAAGTCTCCATCCTACGGAGGCACAGATTACAGTCTGTGTGTTTACACAGCACGAGCAGAGCCCAGCCACGAGGCTGTAAACTGCCTGGCAAACAACCTGCTTCCCATTATGGGACACTCACTGCCCAAACGCTCATTTACGAAAACTCAGATTGGAGAGCAGATACAGAAAGTGATCAGGCCCCTTTATCTCGCCCATCACTGTCTGTCCACTGGCTGCCCTGTGACCAGCTCTGTCCAGTGCAGGCTCTTCCTCCTGCCCCTTCCCACTGCTGTGCAGGTGTAGATGTTAGGCTTCAGTGTCCAGGCAAGAGTGGGCCAGGTGCTTTTCCGGGTGGGAATGGAGGAGTCTTGTGCTCTTCCAGTGTGGGGAGACAAGGAAGCTGGGAGACCAGGGTGAGTGGAAGAATTCCTCACAAAGGACTAAAGAATTCCCAGATTCCCCTAAATGAATACTCTGTTCCACCAACCCAGAGGCCACCTTGCTTTGGAAGCCCTCTGTTTAGCAACCTGTGGTTCCTGTGGCCATTCTCCTTCAGACTCTATCTAGATATCCCCCAACTCTTTGCTCCCAAAGTTAAATGACTTTGAGCCTCCATTCCCCAAGAGGTTCAGGAGTGAGTTTTTCATAAGGAGTGATTTTTTCTGGACTCCCACGTTCCCCCAGGGTCAAGTTGGGGTTGCTGTTTGCCTAGGTTAAAGTTGCTTATTGAGTAAAAATCCAATGATTTCTTTGGGCACCTAAAAACGTTGGGTGGAAGGATGGGAAGGCTTATTCCTAACAATCAACACCTGGAAACACCCCAAACACTGTCACCATGGCGTGGATATGCACACTGCAGTGTGGTCAGACATAATCCACAGGGAAGATGGGCTGAGCTACGTGCAAACTTGATTTCCTCTCCAAAGCTCGCAGTAAGTGAAAGAAGCTGACCTCAAAGAACATGCAAGTTGAAATCTATTTACATAAAGTTAAGAAGCTGCCAAACCTGAGCTGCACTGCTTATGACTGCATGTTTAGCTGACTGTAGAAGACTACAAAGAAAAGCCAGAGCTCCTAATACGGCAGTGTCAGGGGCAATGGGCAATGCGGGAACTATAATCTCCCAGTTCTTCAATGGGTCTTGCTAATCATTTGTTAAGATTTTCTTTTCTGTCCTAGAGACTGAAAACTGGGCCCTCATACTAAGCCACATGCTACATCCCTAACCCTCTTTTTATTTTTTATTTTGAGACAGGGCTTTTCTAAGTTCATAGGTTACTCAACCTAGGCTC
>PVJX010051353.1:0-10329 GCA_004027295.1 Dolichotis patagonum | reverse complement strand
GTATGTACACTGATGGCCTGTGTGTCCTGGTTCTCTGGTGGAGTAAATTCCATTGTGCAAACATCTCTTGCCATGCCATTGCTCTTCTGTGGGAATAATATTATCAATCACTTTACATGTGAGATCTTAGCTGTCCTCAAAGTAGCTTGTGCTCACATAGCCCTCAACATTATTACTCTAACCATTTCAAATGTGGCTTTCCTGGTTCTTCCTCTTGTGGTCATTTTTTTCTCTAATATGTTTATTCTCTATACCATCCTGCGAATGAACTCAGCCACAGGAAGTCGCAAGACCTTTTAAACCTGCACAGCTCACATTCTGTAGTGATTGTATTTTATGGCACCATCTTCTTTATGTATGCAAAACCCAAGTCTCAAGACCTTCTTGGGAAAGATAGTTCCCAAGCTACTTAAGGGCTTTTTTCTGTGTTTTATGGGGTAATGACTCCCATGCTGAATCCTATAATCTATACCTTGAGAAATAAGGATGTGAAAGCTGCTATGAAATATTTGCTCTGTCAAAAAACAGGTAACAACACCTAAATATTGACTGAGGAATTAATGTAGGCATTCCACAATGTATAAAAATCAGAACATCATGATGAAGTGGATCAAGATCTAAGCATTAAAGTGGAGACCCTAAATTTGTTGGAGGAGAAAATGGGTGGAAATCTTCCTACACAGATGTAGGCATAGACTTCATGAACAGAATACAGATCACACTGGAAAAACTAAAAAAGAAGCAATAAGGGGATCTCATCTTAGTAAAAAGTTTTTGCACAGCCAAAAAAATCATTAACAGAGTGAAAAGACAGTCTGCACATTGGGAAACAATTTTAGCCAGTTTTCCCTCAGACAAGGGGGTTATGTCTAGAATTTGTTAAAAAATTGAAAAAAATCAGACCTATCAAATTGAAAGACCTGATCAAAAATGGACTTTTGAGATAAATATACATTTCTCAGATGAAAAATACACACAGAAAAGAAATATATGAAAAAACAGTCAACATTATTGGTCTTCTGACATATATAAATTAAAACAACACTCAGATTCCATCTGATCCTGGAAAGAACAACTGCTGTGAAGAAATCAACTAAAACAAATGCCGGCCATGCTGTAAGCAAAAAGGATCCCTTATCTACTGTTGGTGGGTATGAAGTCTGGTGCAACCCCTGTGGGAATCAGTGTGGAGATTCCTCAAAAAACTAGGAATAGAGGGCCCATTCGACCCAGTTATTCCCCTTTTGGGTATCTTCCTAGAAAAATTAACAACATCATACCACAGTGATATATGTGCATCCATGTTTATAGCAGTGCAATTTGTAGGTGCTAAATCTTGAAAACAACCCAGATGCCCATCAACTGAGGAATGGATAAAAAAGATGTGGTGTTTTCATACAATGGAGTAAGTACTACTCAGACATAAAGAAAGATAAACTTGAGACATTTATAGTCAATGAATGCCATTTGAGACCATAGTTGTAGTGAAATAAATCACACTCACACATGTAAACATTGTGCTGTTTCCCTGATGTAAGAAACTGAAAGAGTCAATAAGGACCAAAATGTACAATAGACATTTTGAAATGGGAAGAAATTGTTCAAAAAGAAAGAGGAAATAGGGTGGTAAAAAGGGGAAAGGAAGGAAGGGAAAGGAAAAAAAATACAAATGAGTTATACTATCAGTTTCTCTCAGTTCTTTATAAGCAAAGGTTTATCCTAATATCATTTGAAGAACTTTTTAATGACCATATCTCATTCTCGGAGTAACTGCTTTGAAGATAATAATAGGCAATATACTAACTATTGTTTTTCTCTTACTATTTTCTTGTGAAATTTTTTCCATAAAGTAAAAAAATTCATCGTATTGTGTACCATAAATATATAAACTTTGTATTTGTCATTTAAAACAAATTTAAAACCTGAATAAAGTGATGGTATTTGACAATCAAAAATGTTCTTAGTTGGGGAAAAATTATGAGGAGAGATTTACTGTTTTCCTTCATTAGCTCTACTCACCTACAATCCCTGAAAACAAGGTTGCTATAAATCAGGGTCTAAGAAACTCTGATCTTTCAAAGATAATGATCCTTTAAAATCTTATCCTTGAAAGTATTTTTAGTTGCTTGTGGTAACACAATGGAAAATGTCACACAGAAGGTTTCAGGTAGCAGGAATATAAATTCTTGCTTTCTCACAAACAACTTAGGTATATCAGAAAGTATTCACCCTTTCTAAATGATAGTTTCATTATTTTCAAGAAGAGTAAACTCTGCCCCCTGTGTATTGTAAAGATTCAGTACATCACACAAAATACCTGTATAGTGCCAAGTTCATCATGTTTCCATCTCTAGAAGATGCTGTTTGACTTTACCTATTGTCTCAGAATTTAGGAACTGAAGATAAAAGACACAAGCTCGCACCTTTTAAGCTTTGCCAGCTATCAGTTAATAGAGTCTAGCATCTCTCACTAAGGTCTTTATATTAATTTTTGCTACTTCACCAGAATGTTTATACAAAGAAAGCATGAAGCATTTCATATAAAGAAAGAAAACTAAGAATGTGTTCTTTCTAATTCAAGTCAAATAAAGAGATGCCATAGAGAGCTTTTTGAAGATTTGAGGCATCTGCAGAGAAAGAGAAATGAACATATGTTTTGATGAGGGAGGCCTGCTGAGCTATGTCCCTCTAGATTTCACACTAGGACAGGAACTAGTCTAGAACTGAGCTGGAATGAGGATTCCAGAGCTAAAAATAATCAGACATTTTTAGGTTTGCCTGAAATGCTTAATTTGGTATTTCATAAAATCAACCAAGATGTTGTTTTACCATAACCAGAATAAAATTGTTAACATAAAGAGATATTTAATACTATTATCTAATTTAGTAGTCAACAAACAATGACCTTGTGGAAAACCTGCCCCATAGACTGTCTTTTGCTCTCCTAAGCTAAGAATGATGTTCACATTTTTGAACAGCAGAGGAAATTAAAATAATAACACCTTTTGACACATAAAATGACATGAATATCAAACTTGAGTAGATTTAAAGTTTTCAAACTATTTGTAAATAGTTACAGACTCTTGGAATTTTGTAAAGATGGTATATACTTTATCATGTACTCTTTTCCTTTTTTCCTCCTGTTCTGATATATACTATGGTAATACATATCAAATCTATGATTGGCTGAATACTATTAATTAGATTCTGAAGCTTTTTCAGTTTTACTATTTTGAAATGTATTTGTGCATGTGTACACATACATGTGTATGTATTGGTCTATGCTATTTAATCATGGACATTTACATTTTTGTAAGCCCCATCATAAAAAAATCAAAATATATGAGTCTTCTATCACTACCAAGGAACTCCCTTTGACCACTCTGGGATGTTTAATTTTAATGTGTCAACTCTGTTAGGCTATCATTTCCAGGTGTTTGGTTTAACATAATGTTCTGAAGGTGTTCTTTACTTTGATTAGCATTTAAATTACTAAATTTGGAATACAGTAGACAATCCCTCACAACGTGGATGAACTTTACTCATTAAATAAATTTAAAAATATGTGTATCCATTGAAATATTTTGAGCTATGTGGAGAAACTAACAAATATAATCTAATCAATTGAAAAAGATCAACAAATGGCAGAAATAATGAAATGAGATGACAAGGAATCTAAAAGTGCTATTATGATTACAAGAACTATGGTGAAAAATTTAAAAGAAAATAGAAATGCAATATGAGGAAGTAGAGAAAATACCACTTTTAGAGGTTAAAGATTAAGTGTATGAAATTTTTATTAGGCAGTCTTAGTAGTGAAGTAGAAATGTAGAAGAAGTATTCACTGAAAATAAGAATATAGCAAAAGAAAATATCCGAAATTAATCATTAAAAATAAAGAACTGAACGTAAAATAAATAGATCCCCAAAGAAGTTTAGAAACTATCAGATACTGAGACATACATATATTAGAAATTACAGAGGAAGGACAAAAAAAGGAGATGATTGATAAAATACTTGAAGAGAAAAATGATTTGAAATTTCCCAAATTTTAATGTAACTACAAGTTCAAAGATATAAGACATTTGGGATTACAATAAATGTCAAGAAAACAACACAAAATGTATTCATAGTGCTTAAAACTAGTGGTGCCAGGCTGGGGATATAGCTCAGCGGCAGAAGTGCCTGCCTGGCAAGTGCATAGTCGTGAGTTTGACTTCTGGTATCAAGCAAACAAACAAGCCCAAAAAACAAAAGATAAAAGAAAAAAGGAATAACAAATAACAAAACAATCCCCCCAAAACTAATGATACATTTGCACTACATGTGCAAAAGAAACTTTGCCTCAAAAATACATAATCCTAGATTATTTATTTATTTTTATAATTTTCATTTTAAAGTGAATAAAACCAAGCCCCCAAACCATGCCAAAGGAAAACCAGAATAAAGCCAAACTAAAACTATGACAAAGGACTTCAAAACAAGATAATAAAAAATCAACAATGGTCACTCCTAATGGTCACTTCTTCTTGTCTTCTAAATAGCTACATAATCCTAGTTTAAGTATAACTTTTCAATGTAACTGTAACTATTTAGCTTTTTTTTATTTAGACAAAAAATGAAACAGAAAAAAGGGTAGAAATAATACAGAGTTTCAAAAAATAACAGTAAGAAATCACTAGTCAATAAATTACATATTTTTATCATAGAAGTACTTTTTCCTTTGACTGTTTTGAATTAACACATAGTTTAAAACACAAATATACACAATTGTACAAAAGTATTTTCATTATATCCTTATTCTGAAAGTCTTATTTTTAACCTTGTAAACATTTGGTTAAATGCACACAAGGTCAGTGTTACTGTTCAGCTGGTGGAACCTTCTCTCAGTCCAGAAGAATTATAAGATCTCGGAGAGCAAAAAAAGGATCGAGCAAAAGGATTGACAGTAGAACAAAAGTAGAAAGCAGCACTTATGATAAGGGGAAAGTAAATAGCTCCCCATACTGGAAGAGACCCAAATGAGTTGCCAAAAGTAATTCTTTGCCTGGATTTTATCTGCAAAAATGACTCTCACATCTCAGCCAAACAGATGGGATTTCAAGGGGAAGACTGACTTAAAGTGGGCCTACTGGAACTCGGAGTAGGAGGCGTGCTTCTATAAGCACCGTTAATTGTGACTTCAAACAGAATGAAGACATTCCTAAGAGAGGTATAAATATCTCACTTCTGGGAAGAAAATCCTGCCAATCCACAGAAGCCATTTTGAGCCTCACACCCTGGTCTTGCCCATCACATCCTTCACGGAATCCCCTTGGCTGCCTGTCCTACCAGGACACTCTCCTCACGCTCCTCTTATGGGTCGTCATCCCTCTGAGAAATCCTCTCATCTTCTCATGCCATCCTGTTAGCCCTCAACGTCACACTTTACAGCAACTCATTGTTTAGGGTACTGTTGGGAGCCTCTTGGTAGTCAGGAGAATAACACTCAGCCTTAGAAAACAGGACCTGAGCCCAACCACGCCAGTGCTGAGGGCTCACTGTTCACTCTCCCCACTCTCCTGTCATCTCCCCGACTTAGTCAGGATCACTAGGACAACTGCTTTTCACCACCACATCTTGTCACTCTGGAAAGTTAGCAGTGGCAATAACATCCCCTATGACAAATGGAAATCTTCCTGAAAGACCTCCTGAGGCTGTTAACTTTTCCTAAATAAGTAGAATTAGTGCGCTCTAAATTGATGATCAATGTACCATACTAAATGCCTAAACCAGTTTCATAGTCAGGTGTTCTTCCTATGTAATATATTCAAGTAGAATGTATGTTACAAACACATGTGTTGTGCATTGATTTGGCTTCTAGTACAGTAGGTTTGTTGCACCAGCATCACCATAAATTAAGGTGTTGTGAAATGATGTTAGGATGGCTGGTGTTAACACTGGGGAATAGGAACCTCTGAACTCTGTGCTAACAATCTTATGATAACACTGTTGTTTGCATGACCCATTGTTAACAAAGTGTCCTGGTTACTATTCTGTCATTGCTGAGATAAAATATTGAACACATAAAATGAAGGGAGGAAAGGTTTATTTAGTTTACAGTTTGTGGGGGTTTCGGTATGGTATGGCACAGAATGGTATGGCACAGGGGCAGCACTTCAAGGAAGCAGCCGGCAATAGCAGCCAGAGCAAAAGGGGTAAGAGCAAGCTTCTTTTCCTCATTATATTGTGCACAGGCCACCTGCCCTCCAGGGTGGGTGTACCACTCACAAAATCTTGCTCTGCTCTTTCACTGGTTAAGGATATTTGCAAAGTAAATACCCTGACTGCCTGCTGATTCTCTTAGTCAAACTTCTAAACTTCTCATGTTGACACAATATATCAACTGTAACACAAAGTCTTTGTACAATACATGAGATTTCACTTTAAACCAGACGATTCTTTTTTATAGTTTTCGTTTACATATTCAGTGTTAAATAAATTAAAATCAGTGAAAACTAATAATTTTTTTACCCTTATGTTTACATTTCCAGTACTCTGTGCTTTTTTCCACTAATTTGTATTCTCATTTGATGTAACTTTCCATCCACTGGAAAAGTCATTTTTTAAGGTTGATTATGATGATTCCTCTATCATAGCTCTGAAAATGTCTTATATCACCTTCATTCTGAAAGAATATTTTTCCTGAATGTAGAATTCTGGATTGAAAGTTTTATTGTTCTTTAGAATTTTTGGGTATAATCTGACAAGCAATCACTGCACATTCCCTTAATCCTTCTAAAGAATTTTAAAAAAAATTTTTTATTACTTTGAAGGTAGTAAAATACAACAGAACAAGACAGAACAAAGCCAATTGAGACAGTGCAGTGAAATTGGTACAGAACTTCACAGCAGGTTACCGGGATAACAGTAATAGGTACCATAGTATATCTTGTTATCTTCACAATAGTTGTTCTTTCAATTAGGTATAGCAAAATCAAACAAAGCACAGAAACTTATACAACTTACCAAAACAGAATATTGAATAGAGCAATACAATTAATTGGAACAAAGCAAAACAATGATAATAATATTTGCCTTCAAAGAGATGATAGAAGGAAATCCCCCCTATTTGCTACACTGCATATGGTCAGCCTCCCAAGAGAAGCACAAACCTCTGGCTCCTATTTGCTAATGGGGGTGGAGGGATGGGATGTTTGATTTTCAGCCCTCGCTCTGGTAAGCTCACAGGCACTTACCAGGGAGGCAAGTGGGTTGCTTGGTTTCCCAGCGCCTTAAGTTCCAACATGGCATGGATCTCTGGAGATGCTTGGTGATTCTCTTCCTGGGGCGGCTGCAGCTTGCCTGAGCCACAGTTGCTTACCAGGGAGGCAAGGTGGTTGCTTGATGTCCCAGTGCCCTAAGTTCCAACATCTAAAGAAAGTTTTAAAGCTCTATGAAGTTGAGTCTAGAGTTCCTGAGAGGATAGATACTATTAATTAGAGAATTGTGGGTGCTTTCGTCTTTTCATGGGCAATGTTTGGGTATGGTTTTGGTTGTTCCAGAAGAGGGAGAATCTGTTGAAAGTTATTATTGATAGAAAGCAGAGACATTGTTAAAAATTTTTAAATATTAAATTCATCCTTCCTGTGAGCTGGCAGAAGCCATGTGGGTCCCAGGAGGAGAAGCAGGAAGCCAATTTACTCTTCTCATGAGCCAACTGGTGGATGGGCAGGGAGACAAGAACACTACTTCCCTCTACCCCCATAAGCAACCAGCAGAAATGGAAGAATGCAGGCTACATTATTAGCAACTGAAGTACAAAAACTTCATGCTTGTACTGTTTGATTGACTTCGCAAGGCTAGAGGTGGTAGCCTATGCTTCTGTTAAGAGGACACCAGTGTGCAATATAGTGAATATGGGAGATTTCCTTCTGTATCAGTTTGAAATCCAATATTGTTCTGTTTTGTTTTGTTCCATTTTATTGTTTTTTTATTCAGTGTTATGTTTTGATTGATTTTATTCTGTTTTGTTTGATTTTATTATATCTGACAGTGCAGGCAGCAATTTTGAACAAAAGGCATCATGGTAGCCATTGTTTATTTCCCATTAACCTGCTTTGAAGTCTTGTGTTATTTTTGCTGCGGTTTTGATTGGTCTTGTTTCACTTACTTTGGTTTTAGTCTCTTTAAAATAATATTTAAAAATTTATTTGAATGCTAGTATTGATAATTTTTTGTTTCAACAGTTGCATTATCTATAACAATTAATGTTAAATCATGACAGCAATGAAAGCTATTCTTGTTTTGTCACCTTCACTAGAAAATTTTACATAGTTAAAACATGGAGCATGATATATTGTTGATGTGAAAACACAATTCTTAACTATTCAAAAGTCGTATAATTTAACAGAATTTTCAAATTAATTAATGTGCCACTGTAGTCAAAAGATTTTACTTAAAAGATCACTTCTGTGTATTTAATTCTGCCACTTTTACTGTTTCCAATTTAATGTATTTCTATACATTTCAACAAAAGTGACTAAACTTTATTTACTGTTAATTTTCCATGAAATCAAGTAGGTTACTTTTTCTGTTTTATAGTAATTTGGTTTAATTCACAAATTTTATTTAAAGTGCTTATATTTTCTGCATGGTTAAAGGAACTAGAACACAAGAGTACACAGGAGATTGGAAAAGATGGTGCTCACTGGAGACTTAGAGTCTACAGACAGAAACACATAAAACATAACTGAATACATAATTACTAAACTCACTTCATGTATATGATGGTTCCATGAAAAATTAAAACTGAATCAGAATGTCTTAGGTCAATGCCATGTTAATTGGAAGTTTTTGATATTTGGTTTTTTTCCTTAGATTTTAAAATATATTTTCCTTTAAGTAATTAGCCACACCTTTTTAATAGTTAGCCTATTTAAAATTGCTGGTCAAGAAGTCATCTTCAACTTCAGTGGCATGATGGACTGTGCGATTATTATTGAACAAGCTGAGATGGGAGAAGTGAACAACATACATACCTGGATTCGTACCTCAGCACTCTCCCGTCTCTATTAGTTAGAGACTATGTAAGAGATTATAGTGATTGGCTATCATCAAAGGCTTGGATGCACATAGAAGTACTCATTTTGATTTCTGTATTACTTTGAATTATTCTAAATTGGTTTGGATATGCTGTATGCTTGAGAAATGGCAAATTCAGGGATGTAGATGTTTGCCCCCAACCATGCTTTCTTTAAGAGTGTAAACTGTTTTTTTCTACCAGAAGTGCATATTGGTAAAGATGTCAAGGAAATGCAATTTCATATTCAGATTACTGTGGAAAGTAAAATAAAGTAGGGCTTAAAGAAAAGGATTTGCATCAAATTAGATTTATCCCAGCTCCACCTTGTGCCTGATTTGTAAACAGAATAAGCCATTAAATCTCTCTTTACTCACATTGTTCATTTGAAAAGTCAAGGTGACAAAATGACAGATGAAATTGCATTAAATATTATCATAACCAACTCACAGTGCTGTTTGTATTAAATTACAACATGTAAAGAATTTAGAAGAATGACTGAAATATAGTAATAACATAATAAATATTCTGAATGTTTTATTTACCATTATTACTTTTAGTATTATCAGTGCAGCCAGTGTCTCATTCAATGAGTACTTAGGTGATTCTTTCTTTATGTTGCTAACACTTTGTAAATAAATCATTCTCCACTGGAAGTTCTTGTTAGTCCTCATTTCTTTGACAGTCAAAGCCTTGCTTTTGTTCCCTATATAATATATTTTCACACTCTGTAGTGCATGAAGTTATAAAATTATTTGAGGTGATGACTTTTTTCTATGGTACCTCAGACACCAGTCCTTACTGATAAGCTTTTGTGCTGGGTGAGAGTTGTTTAGATCATCAGCTGTGTCCTAAAAGCATCACAAGAGAAATTGTCAATTCCTTCTCGTGACCCTTTTATGACTTTTTGAAAACAGTGCAGTGATCTTTGAGAAGACACAAACTGCAAGCCACACCTAGGCAAGACTGCAGACCATGGAGAGATGGTGTGATATGAGATGATATTAAAATGACTTGGATGAAATTTCCTGAAACATTGTACAAAAGCTACCTGGTTGGGTGGGAGTAAGGCCTTTTCCTTTTACTGCTTAGTGTCAGAGCTTCTTGTCATTTCCATAGGATAAAATTCTTTGGTGCTTATAAAACATACAGTTTAACAAGTGTATCCCCTAGAAAGTTCAGTTTCCAGGTTGATCTTAAAGATAATACCTTTGACAAACATTCCAAGTGATCTTTATTTTCCAACCAGTTTGGGAAATTTTCAAGAT
>PVJX010051352.1:0-10331 GCA_004027295.1 Dolichotis patagonum | reverse complement strand
ACATGTTTTTGTAGATCCATTTGTTGTATTATGTTCAGATGTTGTATGTGTTGAACTTTCTCTCTGTTTCTCAGACAATATTTCCAAAATGACAATTCTCTGGCTTCCCTGTTGCTATAACAAGATTGATTAGAGATTATGGATTTTGAGTAGTAATCCCGTAATTCTAGTTACTCTGGGGGCAGGGAAAATCACAGGCATAAAGCCAGTTTGAGGGATTTATCTTAAATCAAGATAAAAATAAAAAGGTTGGGAATGTAGCTCAGTATAAAGTACTGGGTTAAATCTCCAATACTGCCTCTCTTGAAAAAAATATTATAAGGGAATTGGATTGATTTTCTTTTAGAATTTGGAAAAAATATTTTAAAATATTTTGGGGATGTCTCATTGAAGTTTGACACCTTATAACTTTCTTTCCTGTATTTATGCCTTAACTGAGCTCAGTCTAAAAAGCTTTTAAATTTTGAATATTTAGTGTTTTCGAATGAACTATGTAAAATAAAATGATAGACTTTTGTTGAAGAAAGGAACTTCAGCAATTTTTATCATCTCTAAAAGTATTTCATAGTCAGAAAAGTAGGACTAGAACAAAGAGATTAGAAGACAATTAATATTAAAACCTGTATTTCCTGGCTTCCTTTGGTTTTCTTTTGACAATCTGCCACAATGCCCATAGCAATTTTAAAGCTATTCTTGATTTTTTTTTTAGAATTAACCCTGGAATGGAAACAAGAATGGTCTGTTAAAAATTTCTTTTGAAATTTAAGAGACTGAAAGATTATCAAAAAATACTGAATTAGTTGAGGAATGGCAATGTTATTTTATTTCTATGTTTATCAATGATTGGAGCACTGAAAATTTACTACTGTTTTTAAAAAAATTTTTTTAAAGAGGGTAAAATTAAACAGAACAAAACAAAACAGATAATAAAAAAACAAGGTAAGAGGTACAGATTTCAAAGCAAGGCAACTGGAGATCTTCACTGTCTATCATATTGTCTCTTTTTTTCTTCCAAATAGTTGTCCATATCTTCACATACAATGAGTTCCTACAAAACAAAACAGTATAAAACTGATCAGAACAGGATGATGAAGGCATTCTAGGTCCTTAAGACCAGACAATAGGAAAGTCAACCATGGGTGCCATAATGTTTCGCATTCTCTTCAAAATAGCTGTCCATACCTTCGCGTATCTTGAAATTAAACAAAACAAAACAGACTAAAATCACTCTGAACAAAGTATAATAGTATTGCTGGATTTTACATCGTGACACTACGGAATGAGCTCTGGCTACCTTAATGTCTCTTTTTCTTCAAAGTAGCTGTTCATTTCATTATGATTTATATAATTGATTTTCATAAACTGTTTAGAAGTTCTAAGCATGCATGAGTCTCTACATGTATACCTATCCCATCTGTATTAGAGGGAAAAATAAAACAAGACAAAACAAAACAAATTCCTAGAAAAACATGAAATGAAAAAGACATAAACAACAATAGCAAAGAGCCCAGAACACTGACAATATAGGCCTTCAAAACAAGGTGATATGAGCATAACTAGGGTTGTTATTTTACATAGTGATCTTCAGGAGTTCCTCAGATCACCATACAATAATATGCACAATTGTTCCAATCCTATGAATGTTAACTATTTTGTTCCAAGAACTTATATAATTCGTCGCACAATCATCTTAGCTATCCTAAGTGTGTTTATGTAATTTTAGATATATTTTCTTTTCCCTTCCTTTTTCTTTTTCCTCACTTTCCCTGTGATATTATTTTTTCCCCTTTAAATAGATTCTTGTCCTTTCATTGTATTTATTGAGTTATTTTGTATCTTATATAATCTTACCATTTCTTACACCAGGGAGACTATACGGTATTTACACATGTGAGTTTGATTTATTTCACTTATGAGTATGGTCTTAAGTTGCATCCATTTACTTATAAATATCTTAATGTGATCATTCTTTATAGCAGAGTAGTACTCCTCTGTATAAAAATACCACATCTTTTTTAGCCATTCCTCATTTGATGGGCACATAGGTTGTTTCCAAAATCTGGCTATTATAAATTGTGCTGCTATAAACATGGGTGCACATAAATCACTGTGGTACGATGTTTTCAGTTCTTCTGGAAATATGCCTAGAAGTGGAATAGCTGGGTCAAATGGGACTTCCATACCCAGGTTTTTGAGGAATCTCCAGACTGACCTCCGCAGTGGTTGCACCAGTCTACACTCCCACCAACAGTGCAGAAGAGTTCCTTTTTCCCCACAGCCTCTCCAGCACTTGTTGTTGGTAGTGTTTTCTATCTTGGCCATTCTTTCTGGAGTGAGATGGAATCTCAGTGTGGTTTTAATTTGCATTTCTCTAATGACCAATGATGCTGAACATTTTTTCATGTATATATTTGCCATTTGTATTTCTTCCTCTGAGAAGTGTGTATTCATCTCAGATGCCTATTTTTGGATTGGGTCTTTGAATTTCAGGGTTCTGATTTTTTTTTTAAGTCTTTATATGTTCTAGACAAAAGTCCTTTGTCTGAGGGACAGTTGACTAAGATTTTTTCAAAATTCATGGGTTTCCTTTTTACTTTGTTAGAGATTTCTTTTGACATGCAAAAAATTTTTAGTAAGATGAGATTCCAGTTATGGATTCTGTGAAGTATTTCCCATAATGTGGCTTGATTTTTGTTCATGAATTCTCTGCCTACCCCTATGTCTTCAACATTTCTACCTACTTTGTCTTCTGACAGATTTAGTGTTTCTGATTTAATATTTAGATCTTTGATCCATTTAGACTTTAGTACATGGTGATAGGCATGGGTCTAGTTTTAGTTTTTGGTATATGGAGAGCCAATTTTTCCAGCACCATTTATTGAAGAGACTATCTTTCTTTCAGTCAATATGTTTGGCCCCTTTATCAAAGATAAGGTGGCTGAGTGTATTTGTAGTTGTAGTTGTATCTTCTAATCTATTCCATTGATCTTCAAGTCTGTTTTTATTCCAGTGCCATGCTGATTTTGTTACAGTAGCGTTGTATAACTTCAAGTCGGGGATTGTGATGCCTCCTGTCTTGCCCTCGTTGCTTAGAATTGCCTTTGCTATTCTAGGTCTCTTCTGATTTTGGATGAATTTTAGGAGTGATTTCTCTAGATCTGTGAGGTATGCTAGTGGCATTTTGACTGGGATTGCATTAAATCTGTATAACAATTTCTGAAGAATGGCCATTTTCACAATATTTGTTCTTCCTATCCATGAACAAGGGATGTCTTTCCATTTTCTGAGGTTCTCTTTGATTTCTTTTTCAGGGTATTATAATTTTCCCTGAATAGATCTTTTGCTTCTTTTGTTAGATTAATTCCTAAGTATTTCATTTTGTTGGATGCTACTGTAGTGGATGTAACTTCTCATTTCTCTCCCAGTGGTTTTGTTATTAGTGTGTAGGAATGCTATTGATTTTTGAGTGTTGGCGTTGCATCCAGTTATATTACTAAATTTATTTATTATACCTACGAGTCTTTCAATGGAGTTTTGGGGGTCTTCTATGCAGAGTATCATGCCATCTGCAAATAATGATAATTTAGCTTCTCTTTTCTTAGCTTTATTCCTTTTATTTCTCTCTGTTGTCTAACTGCTGTGGCTAGTATTTCCAGCACTATATTGAATAGGAGTGGTGATAATGGACATCCTTGTCTTGTTCCTGATTTTAGGGTAAAGGCTTTCAGTTTTTGGCCGTTTCATATGATGCTGGCTGTTGGTTTGTCATAGATAGCTTTTATCATATTGAGGTAAAGACCATCTATTCCAATTTTCTGTAAGGTTTTTATCATGAATAAGTGTTTGACCTTATCAAAAGCTTTTTCTGCATCTATAGAAATGATCATGTGGTTCTTACTTTTGGCTTTATTGATATCGTGGATTACATTTATTGATTTCCATATATTGAACCATCCTTGCATTCCTGGGATGACTCCTACTTGGTCATAGTGTATAAACTTCTTGATGATTTGTTGCATTCTGTTTGCCAAAATTTTATGGAGAATTTTTGCATCTATGTTCATTAGGGAGAATGGCCTGTAATTCTCTTTTCTGGTTGGGTATTTCTCAGGTTTTGGTATTAGAGTAATGTTTGCTTCCAGGAATGAGTTAGAGAGAATTGTTTCCCTTTCAATTTCATTGAAGAGTTTGAGGAGTGTTGGCATTAAATCTTCTTTGAATTCTGCAGTAAATCCATCTGGACTTTGTTGGTAAGGATTTAATTACATTTTTACATGTCATTAATTAAAATTGGGTTGTTCAGCAGTTTTACATCTTTTTGACCCAGCTTTGGTAATTCATATGTTTCTAGGAATCTGTTTGTTTCTTCTATGAGAATAGAGGTTTTCAAAATAAGTATTGGTAATCTTCTGTATTCCCAAGGGGTCTGTAGTGATTTTATCCTTTTCATTCCTTATTGCATAAATTTGAGTTTTTTCTTTCCTTTTTAAAATAATGTTGGCTAGAGGCCTGTCAATTTTATTTATTCTTTCAAAGAACCAACTCTTTGATTCATTGATTCTTTGCATTGTTTTCTTAGTCTCTATTGCATTATTTTCTGCTCTGTCCTTTATAATTTCCTTCCTTTTGGCTTTTGCCTTGACTTGCTCTTTTTTTTCTAGATGTTTGAGGTGTAGCATCAGGTTGTTTATTTGTGTTCATTCTGTTTTCCTGATGTGGGAATTCACCACAATAAATTTTCCTCTGAGGATTGCTTTCATTATGTCCCACAGGTTCAGGTAAGATGTATTTGTATTTTTGTTTGCCTGTAAATGTTGTTTAATTTGTTCTTTAATTTCCTCTGTGACCCACTGATTGCTCAGGAGTGTATTATTCAATTTCTATGTGGTTGTGGGCTTTTTGCAGTTTCTTTTATTGTTAATTTCTAGTTTCATGGTGCTATGATCCAATAACATGCATGAGATAATTTCAATTCTTTTGCATTTACTTAAGTATGTTCTGTGGGATAGTATGTGG
Source organism: Dolichotis patagonum (assembly GCA_004027295.1). NCBI lineage: Eukaryota > Metazoa > Chordata > Mammalia > Rodentia > Caviidae > Dolichotis > Dolichotis patagonum. The sequence goes on along the minus strand of PVJX010051352.1, from coordinate 5,315 downwards.
TCTATTTTAGAGAACGTTCTATGTGCTGCTGAGAAGCATGTATATTCTGATGCTGTTGAGTGGAACACTCTGTATACCTCCACTAAGTCCATTTGTTCACAAGTGTGATTCAGTTCTGTTCTTGGCTGATTTTCTGTCTAGTTGATCTGTTCCTTTGTGTCAATAGCATATTAAGGTCTTCTGTTATAATTGTGTTATTGTTTATTTCATTTTTCATTTCTGTTAATATTTGTTTTGTGTAGCTGTGTGCTCCCAAATGTGGTGCATAGATATTTAAGATTGTTCTCTCTTCCTCTTGAAGTTTTCCCCTAAGTAGTATATAGTGGCCTTCTTTATCTCTTTGTATCATTCTTGTTTTGAATTTCACATCGTCTGCAAACAGAATAGCTACTAATGCTTTTTTGGGGGATCCTGTTGCATGGAGTATTGTTTTTGATCCTTTGACTTTCAGTCTATGAGTTTTCTTTTGGGTTAGATGGGTGTCCTGTATACAGCATATGGTTGGCTGTTGTTTCTTGATCCATTCTGCCAGTCTGTTTCTTTTAATTGGTGAATTGAGGCCATTTACATTAATGGTTATAACTGATATATATATTGATGTACTTTTGAAATGTTATTCTGCTGTTGATTCTTTACTTTTCCATTCTGTTTAATTGTTTGCCTTGCTTCATGGTTTTTCAATATGTCTGTCTAGAATGTCTTTCAGTATTCTTTGCAGGGTTGGTTTGGCGGTCATGAAGTTTGTCAGCTGTTCTTTGTCATGGAAGTATCTTATTTCTCCATCAATTTTGAAGGACAGTTTTGCAGGGTACATCAGTCTGGGTTAGAAGTTGTTTTCCTTTAGGATCTTCACTCTGTGCTGTTCTTGACTTCATTGTGTTGAGAATTCTGCTGTGATTCTGATAGGCTTTCCTTTATAGTTACCTGTCTGTTCTCTCTAGCAGCTTTTAATATTCTATTCTTATGTTGAATTTCTGGGATGTTGATTATTATATATCTGTGTTTAGTTCATTTTGGTTATGGTTATTTGGAGTTCTATATGCTTCACTAATCTGTGTGTCAGTTTCTAGTCTCATGTTTGGGAAATTTTCAGCTATTACTTCTATAAATAGACTCTTAGTATCATTTATATTGTCACATTCCTTTTCATTTATAACTATCAATCTTATGTTGTTTTTCTTTGCATCATTTTGCAGTTGTTGAATTGTTATTTCCTGGTTCTTTGTTATTTTTAAAAGATCTTTCCTTTCTTGTTCACTAGCTGCAATCTTGTCTTGGAGGTCTGAAATTTTATCTTCAGTTTCATTGAGGCCGTTTTGCCAACTTTCAAGTGAATTTTTGATTTCCTGTATATCTCTTTGAATCTGCTTCATGCATTCTGTTTTTTCCATCTTTTTGTAGTGTTCCTCTAATTTTTTAACTATGTCTTCCTTAGAAGTGTTCAGCATTTTTTTCATTACATTTATCATTTCTTCTTTTACCTGGGAGACTATTTCTGATTTGAGTTCCTTTATAGCTTCCTGGAGTTGTTTCTTTACTTAAGTTGTTATCATTTCAGGAATTTCAGGTGTGTGGCTTATATTTTCTTCTGTGTCTGTGTCTCCTAAGCTTGCTTGGGTTGGACTGAAAGTTTGAGATTGTATTTTGCTGTTTTGTTTTGTCATTTTTCTATATTTTCAGGTTTCAAGCAATGTTTCAATGCTTCCCCTGTGTGCTGGGAATCACCTGGCCCACTTTTGGCTCGCGGGGCAGACTGCAGGCAAGTGCTAGCCCCTTGGAGTTCGCTGGGCATGAGCCAGTTAGGCCCGTGGGGACTCCCATTTGTCCTCTGGTGATTTCATATGCAGGGCGTGATCTTAACAGCCTGGGAGTGACATTCCAAGGCTTCCCTGTGCACTGGGATTCAACCCGTGTGCATTCAGGCCCAGACTTTACTACTGTTTTATAACAATGAAAAAATACATGTGACACTGGTGACATATGAACTTTGATTCTCCTACTTAAGACACTTTTAATTCAATGAAAGGAATTATGCTAACTGGGGCATGGAATTCCTCACAATGAATGTATTCATTATGTATCACAAACATTGATTATATTTTCATTCTCCTACTTCTTTCATCCCTAGAGTCCTTTCCGAGCTTCAAAGGATCTACTTCTTTGTTTTCTGTCATCTTTTATTTTACTCCTTATTTGTAGTTTGGGTTTCTCATGTAAAAGAAATCATGCAATATTTAACCTTCTTTGATTTATCTCATTTAGCATAATGTTCTTAAGATGCACCCATTTTTCTAAAAATGACTCAAATTTATCCTTTTTTACAATTGAGTAGTACTCCATATATAAATATCATAGTTTTAAAATCCAACTGTTGTTGGATTTATGGACATATAAGTTGTTTGCAAGATTTAGCCATTGTGAGTTGTGCTGCTGTAATGTGGTTATGCATATATCACTTTGTCTTAGTTACTTTCCTTGTTGCTGAGACAAAATACGTGACACCCAAAGTTAAAGGGAAAAGCTTTACTTAGCTCATTGTATAGTTGTTTCAGTCTATAATTGGCTGGCTCCAAGTCAGGGTATCATAGCAGATAGGCATCACAGGGAAAACTATTTATGATGGACAGAAGGTAGCAAAGCAAGAAAGAAACCTTAGCAGCTTCTTTCTGCCTCTTTTGTACTCTATTGAGTACAAAACTCAACTGGTACTGGGGCAGTGCCAATTCGGTGGATTAATCACGTATCCTTAATTCCAGCATCACACACTAGATTTAGCGACCTCTGAAAAAGCCCCACCTATGAATACATGAGACTTTGTGGGGACATCTAGCCACAGACCATACCATACTTGTAATATGACATTTTTAACTCTTTAGAAAGATACCCAGAAGGGAGATATTGGGTCAAATGTAAATTCTATTTTTAGTTTTTGGAAGAATCTCCTTATTGATTTGCATAGTAGTTATGCTAATTTATACTACAGTGTAGAAGAGTTTCCCAGCCCCTACCTCACCAAGATACATTATTTGAATTCTTGTTGATAGCCTTTCTTTTACTAGAGTAAGATGGAATCTAGTGTTGTTTTCATTTACATTTCTCTAGTGGCTAGAGGTGTTGAACATTTTTTCATGTACTTATTGGTCATTTTCTTCTTAGAAATATCTATTCATTTTGATTAGGTCTTTTATTTTGAAGGATCGATTTTTTGAGTTTTTAAAAAAGTATATTCTATATTCTAAATATTGATTGTCTGTCCGAGGAGTACCTGGCAAAGATGTTTTCTGTTTCTGTATGTTGTTTCTTCACTGTGCTGGTGTTTCCTTTGCTGTGCAGAAGCTTTTTAAGTTAAAATGATTCCATTTATTGATTCTTGGTATTGTTTCTTATGCAATAGGGCTTTTGTTTGAAAGCATTTGCCTCTACCTATATCTTGAAGTGATTTGTCAATTTTATCTTCTAGCAGGTTGTTTGTCATTGAATATCTAGGTCTTCGATAATTTTTTTTTGTACAGGGTGAGAAATATATGTCTAGTTTTAATCTTCTACATGTGGATAAACCAGTTTTCCCAATACCATTTGTGAAAGAGCATATCTTTTCTTCAGTCTATGTTTTTGGTTCCTTTGTCAAAGATAGATAGCTGAAAGTTCCTGAGGGTTTTTTTTAAATTTTTGTTCTATTTGTTGCATTGATCTGCACCATATTATTTTTAAAAATCCCTATAGCTTTGTAATATAATTTGATTTATAAGATTGTCATGTCTCCTGCTTTACTCTTGTTGCCCAAGATTGTTTTTGCTTTTCTAGTTCTTTTCTGGTTTCATATAAATTTTAGGAGTGTTTTTTCTAATTCTGTGAAAGCATTAGTATTTTCTGGATCTTATTAATCTCTATGCTAGTTTTGGTAATGTAGTCATTTGGACAGTATTGATTCTGCCTACTGAAGAATGTGGAATTCTTCAGAATGTGGAATTTCTATTTTCTGATGTCTTCTTTAATCTGAATATAATAGTTTTCATTATGCAATCTTTTCACTTTCATTTATTAAAGTTTCACTTCATTAAAGTTTCAAGAACTTTATTTTTGAAGTTACTATGAATGTGATTGTTTTCCTAATTTCTTGGTGTGTTTGTTGTTGGTATAGAAGAATGCTATTGATTTTTGTGTGTTTATTTTGTCTTTCTGCTATGCTAAATTTGTTAGTTCCTTGAGCCTTCTGTGGAGTTTTGTTTTTAGTATTCTATGTGAAGGATCATGTCATCTGTGACTATAGATCATGTCATCTGTGGATAAGGATAATTTGACTTCTTCCTTTCCTTTGGTGTTCCTTTTATTTTTCTTGCCTGATTGCTGTGGCTAACATTTTGAATACTGTATTGAACACGAATAGTAAGAATAGACAACCTTGTATTGATCCTGATTTTAGAGGAAGAGTTTTCAGTTACTTGCCATTTTGTATGATGTTGGTGGTGAGTTTGCCATAAATTGCTTTTATCAAGTTGAGATAAGTTGAGATAAGGCTTTCTATACCTATTTTCTTAAGGGTTTTTATTATGAATCAGTATTGGACTTTATCAATTGCTATTTCAGTATCTATTGAGATGATCATGTGATTTTTGAACTTGTTTCTATTTGTGTGCTATAATACGTTGGTTGATTAACATATGCTGAACCATCCTTGCATCCTTGGGATGAAACTAACTTTGTCATGATATATGATCTTTTCAGTGATTTGTTGCATTCTGTTTGCCAGTGTCTTATTGAAGATTTTTGAATCTATGTTTATTAAGGAAAGTGGCTAGTAGTTTTCTTTTTTGTTAATTCCTTTTTCAGTTTTGGTATCAGGGTAATGCTAGCTTCCAGCAATGAGTTTGGTAATACTCTTCCCCTTTACTGGAAGAAGCCACGTGACCCTTGCTGGTGATTCCTTAGCTTCTCTTTTCATACAGTGCTGGATCTATAGGTGCCGTCTCTTGACTCTTCACAGCCCAGGGTTCTTTACTTTGGGAAACCAAGTATGGCTTAGAAATAGATCATTTTCTGGCTTCTCGGTGGGGAGTGGAGGGTGTCAAGCTTCCTTCCTAGGAATCTCTCAGCTCCTGATTGTTGACAAGTGGCGGTTTTTGAGGATGAGGTAGCTGTAAAATTGGACGTCTCAATTCTCTTTCCTTTGACATCTCATCCTCCAGGCAGCTAATGTAGATTTATTCTCAAGGAGACTGTGGTCTTAATTTTTGGCTTGTGGGGTTTCCAGTGTTCTTCCTTTGGACCTGCCACCCCAACAAGTCACAGGGTAACTAGCAGCTTGTGGCAGAGTG
>PVJX010051351.1:0-10331 GCA_004027295.1 Dolichotis patagonum | reverse complement strand
CCACACGGCAGATTCCTGCCATTTGGAGGACAGTTGTGGTAGTGCTGGGATGTACTCGGGAGAGGGAGACAAGAAGTTCTGAGCCACAGCAGTCCCTTCCCCCTTGCCTTGGTTCCAGTTGTAGTTTCTCCAGATTTTGGCTCCTGGTCAAGCACGTGTGCTCAATACACAGCCTAATAATTATCAGATTACAACTAAACGAAAGCTTTGTGAAATGAGAAGAAAAACCTGACTTAAAAATTAGAAGATGTTCAGTCCTGCAAGTACAAAGCTTCCCAAAGAGGAAGCAGCGGCTCCTAAGGGGAACCACCTGCTGACTTCACAGTTGAGCACTCCCAAAAGAGACACCCTGTCTGTTCTGAGTTCATCTTGACTGCTGTAGCAACACTGGTAGGAACACGTGGGAATCATTGCAGTGTGAATTCTAGAGCCCTAAACCTAGGCCTTTTTTGGGGGTGGGGGTCAAATATAATTAGACACTTTGATGTGCTCTCCTGATGAAATTACATCTTTCAGAGTCTACCCAAGTCAGAGATGCAGTGGTTCTTTACATTTTATTTGGACACTGGATATAAGATTTTTTCATTGTTTGGTGATGGCACTAGGGACTTAAACCAAGTCCTTGTCCCTGAGCTAGATCACTAGCTGTTTTACATTTTTAGTCTTTAGACAGGGTCTCATTCAGTCACTAGTCTGCCCTGGCTGCATTTGAACATTCAATCCTCTTGTCTCAACCTCCCAGACTGCTGGGATTATGACTGTGGACCACTATGGCCATCTTCCACTTAATCTATCCTAAAAGCTTGCCCATCGCTGCCCCTGTCTCCCAGAGGTGGTACTTCTGTGTATCCTGCAGACTCTACTGTGTATCAATCAGGCAAGTGGGTGTCCAGAGACAACAGGAGTGTGTGGGGAAGAGACAACAGTCAGCATGGTTTACTGGCACCAGATTTGGAGAAATGTGTAGCAGAAAGCAGGTGCACGTGGTCCCCGGTGGATCCCACCAAGCTGTGCTGATCTGGAGGCATCCTCTTTGCCGAAGGTGGAAGACCAGGAATATGAATGCCAGATGTTAACAGTGACAGCTGACCCTCTAAGACAAGGACAGTGCGGCCCTCTGAGACATCCAGTGAGCTTTAAAGAGCAAACACAGTGATTCCCTCTCCCTATACCAGCATAAAGAACTTCTACCCATCTTGTGTGTGAGCTTCCTGTTTTGGGAAGACCTCGTGGGAGGCCCAAAGCGGAGGGATGTCTGTGTCAGTTGGGAGGGAGGGCGTGGCTTGGAACCCTTGGTGGCCAATGGAAAATATTGTCTTCTACACCTGTTCCCTTCTCTCTCTTTTTTATCCTTTGAGAGGGTGTAATAAAATAAAGTCCAAGGGCTTTCCCACACGTTTCCGTGAAGTGCCTTCTTCTGGGGTGAGAGGAAAGAAGGGGAGCAGGTGAGGGGGAGGTCTCAATGGCCACAACCAGCTTGCTGAATTTGTGTCTTGTTGCCATGGGGATTAAAGTCTTCTACACCGTGACTGCTGTCACTTACCTGTTCTGCCCTAACTCCCAAAAGTAAGACTTGCAAATGCCACTTCAGCTTGTGGGTAGCTCATACCAGTTACAGAATGCCCTGTGGGTGCTTGCTTTGATTTGTTTTGCGGGTCGTGGAGCAAGTTTTGTTTCTCTATTAGTACATAGGGGGAGTGTTCTGTGTTTATGTGTATGTATGTGTGTTGCATCCAAAATTTCAAATGTTTGCATGTTTTATAACTTTGTTTAAAAAATCATAATGCATGCATTTAGCCTTTAAGTGGAAATAACTTTTGGAGACTTAAACATACACATAGTTTACAGAGTAAGAGTAGGGGGATGAATGAACAAATATGGATATATCATGTGCCTTCTAGAAAATAAGATGAATTTCAGAAAAAAAAAAGTAAAAGCAATCTGGCCATCGGGGCACAGACCTGTAATCCTAGTACTCTGGGAGACTCAGGCTGGAGAATCAAAAGACCCTTTCTCAAAAAATTTTAGAAAGGGTTGAGGATATAGTTCAACACATTTGCCCTAGGTTCAACTCCTACTACTACCAGAAAAAAAAAAAAAAGTAAAAACACATGAGTTGTGGATAGCCTAAATACTTCAAAAACTTTTCATCCTGGAGAGATTTATAAGACATTTTAAAAGTTACTGCTTCGGTACTGTACAGTCTTAGTCACCACACTTGAACCTGTTGATAATATTTATATAAGGCAACCTGTGTAATATTAATAGGATACTCTTTTAACATTGGAAGAATAGGGTAATTTACTAATCGTTATTGTACCATGCTGTGAGTAGTACCTTTTTACATTCAGTGACCCAATTTACAGAATTTACAGTCACATTTTTACATCAGATGACTTGTCTCTGTTGACTGTGGTAAATCAGATTATTGAGATACAATTTTAGTTAACCTATCCATTATAATCAAATATACGTGTGATATCAGAGGATGTATAGTACAGGAATTATGACAATTTAATGAGAAAGTCTATGATCTTTATTTTATGCTGTACAGTGGTAGCATGTTAGCTTTGTAAAGAAATGATTACCAGCACTAATTTGTTTCTATGGTCTCTTTTTACTTACTGATGTGTTCGATTTCTAACACATTTTCAAAATTCCAAAAGTAGAAATTAAAATACAAATCCTATTTTTACCATTGGATTCCAGGATCTCGACTTGAGAGTTGGAGCCCTTACAGTTCGCTTGAACCTTATGTTTTCTACCAAGTCCCATTAGATTGCTTTTTACTGTGGTACTTTTAATAGCCAGCCTTCTTTTGCGGGCCGCACAAAGATAAATGTCATCTAGTTTCTAAGTCTCCCCAAAAGTGATAAAGCTACTATTGTAGAACGTGGCATGCCATCTTCTTAATGTGTTTGGCTCCCACCCTGGGAGAGGACTTGTCCCAGTCATACTGTAGGTCATCTGAGAGATGCATAGAGACTGCTTTTGTTTTTACAGAGCACTCAGACCCTCTGGTGTCCTCTCTGCTTGTGAGGAACAGAAGCACACATCAGTTTAATGTTAGCCCTAGACTTGAGAACCATCCAGTAAACAGCAAGTACTTAGAAAATGTACCTGACTGTGACTCATATTATTTTTAGTATAGGCTCAATAACCAAATTAATTAGTGTAGCTGGATAGAAAGCACTGAAAAATCAGCATTGCAATACACCACCAACAAAGAGAGAGAAATTATACTCTTACAATAGCATCCAAAAAAATGAAATACTTAGGAATCAATCTAACAAAAGAAATAAAAGATCTATACATTGAAACCTACGGTACTCTGAAAAAGGATAGGAAGGAATCATGGATAGGAAGAAACAACATAGTGATGAGAATGACCCTACTCCCAAAACTGTTATATAGATTTAGTGCAATCCAAATCAAAAACTACTAGCATACCTCACAAAATTAGAGAAAACATTTCTAAAATTCACTTGGAATCAGGAAGACCTAGAATAGCAAAACCAATTCTGGGCAATAAGGGCATGGAAGGAGGCATTACAATCTATGACCTGAAGTTAACAAACTACTGTGATAAACTCAGTATGATATTGGAAAAAAAAAAAAACAGACCCCAGGATCTATGGAATAGAACAAAAGTTGCAGATGCAACTACAAGCACACTAAACTTATCTTTGACAAAGGATCTTCCCAGAAGAACTAAAAGCATCATACCACAGTGATCTATGTGCAACCATGTTTGTAGCAGCACAATTTGTAATTGCTAAATCTTGGAAGCAAATGCCCATCAACCGAGGAATGCATAAAAAAGATGGAAATTTATAGCAATACACTCTTACATCAGGAAAACAAAACAAGCTCAAGTTTCATTTCACTGTGGTCAGACTGTGCAAGGAATGATTCCAGTTTTCTGTTTTGCAGTGGAACATCATCTAGGCATCTACCAAGTTCATTTGTTCACAAGTTTGGTTTAATTCTATTTCTTTGTTGGTTTTTGGTTTGGTTGATCTATCCATTCTTGAGAGGGGGCTATTATGGTCCCCCACTACAATTGTATTAGTGCTTATTTGGTTATTCATGTCTGTTAATGTGTATGCAGTTGGGGGCACAGGTTTTTGGTGCATATGTATTTATGACTGTTGTCTCTTCTTTAGTTTTTCCTTAACAAGTATGTAGTGATCTTCCATGTCTCTATTGATCAGTTTTGGCTTAAAGTTTAGATCATCTGGAAATAGAATAGGTACCAGGGCTTTTTCTGGGTTCCTGTGGCATGGAGAATTGTTTTGCATTCTTTGACTTTTAGTCTGTGAATTTCTTTTTGGGTTGAATGTGTTTCTTGAATGCAACATATTGTTGGATCTTGTTTCTTATCCATTCTGCCAGTCTGTTTTTTTGACTGATGAGTTGAGACCATTTACATTGATGGTTATAACTGATAGCGTATTGGTTTATCTTTTTCATGTTATTGTCTTCTTGTTGATTTCCTATCTTTTTTCTGTGTTAGTTGCCAGCCCTGCTTGTCAGTTTCTATTGGTGTTCATTTTTTGTGGCTTTTGTTATGTCTTTCTAATACATCCTTCAAAGCATTCTATGGAGCTGGTTTGATGGTTATGAATTTCTTCCATTCTAAAGTATGGAAGTATCTTGTTTCTCCACTGAATTTGAAAGATAGTTTTGTAGAGTTCCTCACTCTTGGTTGATGACTGTTTGCTTTTAGGGCTTGAAATACCCCACTCCAGGCTCTCGATTTAAGGGTTTGTGTTGAGAAGTCTGCTGTGATTCTGACCAACTTTCCTTTGTAGATGATTTGTTTGTTTTTTCTAGATACTTTTAATGTTTTATTATTGTGCTGAATTTCTAGAATCTTATTATATGCCTTGGTGTAGATTTATTTTGGTCATGGCTCTTTAGAGTTCTATATGCTTCATTTATTTGTCAAATTCTTTATCCATGTTTCAGAAGTTTTCTGCCATTATTTTTGTGAAGAGGGTTCTTTTAATGGCATTTGCACTGTCTCCAGCTTTCTCAGTCTATCTTATGTTTTATTTCTTTGTTTCATCTTGTAATTGTTGGATTGATTTTTCATGATTCCTTACTAATTTTAAGATATCTTTTCCTCCTTGCTAGTTACATCTTTGTCTTGTAGGTCTGATATTGTATCCTTGCCTTCATTCAGTTGGTTGCATATACTTTCAGTGAAGCTTTTAACCTGGATTTCTTTTTGGATATTTCATTGATTCCATTTCTTGTTCATTTGGGGCATTCATGGTACACATCGTTTTCCTAACCTCTTTTTAAAATCTGTATCTGCTTTAATTTCTTTCATTTTGAATGTCATTTCTTTTTGTACCTTAGACACTATTTTTTCTACAGCGTCTTCTATTCAATTTTTTAACTTCTGCTGCTATCCTCTCAGAGAGTTCCAGTTGCTTCTGATTTCCTGTCTCTTTGTGCTATGAACTTGTCCTGGTTGGGCTCGACATTTGGGCTTGCATTTTGCTTCTTATACTTGTTATTTTCTATGTTTTTATTTTATTTTGTTTTCTGCTTTGGTGCTTATAGACTTCTTAGATAGCTTCATCCCTGGTGTTGAGCCTTTCTTAGGTGATGTCTGTTTCTCAAGGGTATCTTGTAGATACAAGTGTTTCTTGTTCTTTCTGTCTATTTTAAGAGCCTACTTTCCCAGTACATTAAGAATGTGGAGTTGCTGTTTGATTCAAAACCCATTCCTTTGTTACTGGACTATGGTGATGGTATGGCCCCTTTCAATCTCAGTGTTGTCATATAAGGGAGAAACTGACTATACCAGGCATGGCATCCTGCTTAAAGTATTACAGTTAGCAGTAACAATGGACTGAAGCATAGCCTTGCTACTCACAAACTATGGTAACTGTTAGCCTGGTATCTTTAACCATAGGAGCAAGTTCCATAGTTATATAATATAATCCAATTTATACAAGAAACTTTATGCAGTGTTTTTCCACTTAGTAGAGTGATTACCCTGTTGTGTGTGTGCTGGGGGGGGGTGTGTCATAGTAGTAGAGGGTAGGAAGGAGCAGTGAATGTGGTTAGGTATAGTAGGAGCAAATCTGGTGGGCAAAGAGTGACCATCCTAGTTTTGGGTAGTTATAGGAACCAAGAGGGAGGAGTTAGAAGAGAAAGCCTAGGAGTATTGGAAATGAACCAGGAAGGGAAAAGACAATGTTTACTCACATGAAAGTCTCTTAAAATCAACCAGGATAGCTCATCAAAGAGAGAGAAGTGCAGTAATCCAAAGGGCAAGTTTAGGGATCTATATTTTGAATGAGAGGGAAAAGAAAGTAGAAAAGAGAAAGCCAAGAAAATAAAATAACAGAAAACAAGAATAATCACACATGGAAAAACAGAACAAACATTCAGAAAAAAACAAAACAAAAACAAAATGGAGATGAGAAAAGGGAAAAGAGACAAACAAAAAACAACTACAACAACATCAACAAAAATAAACAGCAAAATAAAACACTAATCCAGTGGACTACCAAGAGGAAACCCAGCAGACAGAGAAAACTATACTGAGCTTCCTCTATTGTCTTACTAGTTTGTGGTGGAGTCCAAATCTGATCCCAGAATGTGTACCATAGCCAAGATTGTAGGTGGATTCATGCTGGGTTTGGGTCTGATCTTTGTCTCTGAATTTGGGGGATGGGATTAGTTTTCTGTGGCTGGATTTGTCCCCAGCTGTTTAAAAAAGAAAAGAAAAAATAGGAAAAAGAAAAGTGGTTGGCACCAAGCTGGTTCACCTACCTTACAACCTGCTGGCTCATATTGTTACTGTTGCTTCGGATTTTTCCATGCCGTTATTCCCACCTGCCCATTGTGTGCACCCTAGCCAGGTTCCTACTGTATTGCTGGCTTTTCTGCTTGTCTCTGGTTCCTGAGTCCCATCAATGGAGGGAGCAGGAACCTTTCTTGGACCTCCTTACTGCCAGCTGCTATAGCTCCACGTCAATGGTGCAAATAAGAGCCCCTCTTGGATTGTCTTTCTCCCAGACCCTGTAGCTTTGGGTCAATAAGGATTTCTGAACCAACTTTGTTTTTCTAGGTGGCACCAACAGTTTCAGAAGCAGTTCATTATGGGGCTGATTAGTAATACATGACACCTTGCTGGATTCTTAAAATATCATTCTCACAGCAAAATACAGTCCATGAGTACGTTAATAAAATAAGTAGTTGGCACAAGGCTTTTACCATATCATTTTAGATTGTACATACTAAATAATAAAGTACAATAGCTAAAATGACAATTCATTTCCTACCTCCACTCGAGAATGTGTTAGGCCATCACGTGATCACTACCCATCCCAAATCAGTAGGGCTGATAACAGGTGGGGACTCTCTCTAGCATCATTCTAGATGTTCAGAACATTCTGGACTATGGTCCAAAAGATGAGGCAGCTGCCTTAAAGCCCCTGACATTCATCCTTCTTTCCTAGATGGCAGTGGGGACTTTGGATTTTATTGTGTAGGACTAACTTTGTTAAAGCCAGATGTAATATAACAACCAGTATAAATTCTTGGTCTGCTCAAAATGTGATGAAGTGGCCTGTGCTCTATCTCCTAGAAAATATTACCAGTACTTCATTTATCCCTAGATATCTATAAGGATTTGTTTCGCAAAGTTAATGTTTTGAAAGAGATTACTTTTTTTGTCTATCATTTGTTAGTTTCCTCACACTTTCCTAAAGAAATTAATCAGAGGCTGACTTGGTTACATTTTTCTCATTGCTGAGACAAAATATCCAACACCCAAATTAAAGAGCGAAAGGTTTATTTAGCTCACTGTTTGTGGAGGTTTCAGTCCATAATTAGCTGGCTCCAAGGCAGGGTGGTATGACACAGGAGCAACAGTTCAAGGTGGCAGAAGAGAGCAAAAGCAGCCAGAGCAAAAGTGGGAGAGCGAGCCTTTTTTCCTCCCGTATATTATAAGCAGGCTACCACCTCCTAGAACAAGTGTAGCACTCACACCATTTCTGTGCCCTCTTCTTGTACAGGATAAGGATGTTTACAAAGGACTCTGGCTCCCTGCTGAGTTCTTGTGTTACACTTCTAAATTTCTCAAGTTGACACAATGTATCAACCATTACACAGGCAAACTGACTAGGGATAAAACTCTCACTGCAGAAATCAGAGTTCTGGGTTGTTTTCACCAAAGGAGTTGTCTAGATCTCTCTCCTAGCCATGTGAAATTTAAAGTATGTGTCCTCCTTATGTGCGCATCCTCTCTTTTCTCAGTGGTTTCATTGTTTTTCTTTCTTTCCTGTCCTCCCCATTTCTATCTCTGATCATCCCCACTCCACCTCTGCAGGGTGGGACAACCATATGCCTCAGGATTTCCAGTACAACCTTGATGTGCATGTACCATTCAGTTATGCAGGAAGCACATTCATGTGTGTCAATTTTGTGTCTCCTTTTGTGATTTGGAAAATATGCCATGTAGAAGCATATTTTGGTTTCTCAAAGATCCTTTCCTGAGAAGACATTCCCAGTGTTAACTGAATTGTATACACTGGATCATGTAGCATGTAGAATAGGAAACTTAACAACAAGGGCATATGAAAAACCTCAACTTCGAAGTTAAGTTAGGTTCTCTTCTAAGTGGAATCCAGAAATGCTTCCTCCAAGGCATAGCCCATGCTTACAGTGTCTTCTACTCTGGTTGCATTTTGTCACTTCCACCGCTTGAAACATTTTGTCTTAATAAATCAACCTATATGCTTTAAACAGAACTTCCAATCATCCTCTTTGAAGGCATGTGAGAATTCTGAACTTTCTAATTTTACATGGTCCTTATTTATACAGGCTTCACTATGAAAGATCCATCTGTAAAGCAAATATTACTGTGATTTCTATTCTTGACAGCATCAAACTAAATGGGACTATTAGCAGGTGTGCCAGTGTAAATTTATATTAGGACAGACTGTTAATCAGTTAAAATTCCTTAATTAATATGCAGCAGTAGCCCAGCCAAATGCCCACAGTAGTCTGTGATTAGAATTTTGTACTGCAAGTGAACAAAGTACTTCTCACCTATACTGTATTAACTAATGGATTTAAGGATTAAATTTTGGTCAGCCTTTTGAGGAGTCTTTTCACTATATATAACTGCTGAGTGTGGTTCCAGACATTTGAGGACTTTAAGGTCCATACTTTTCTTTTGAAAATTAGTGATCATATAATTATTTCTAGATTCTTGTCACAGAGGCAGAAAGAGATATAATTAATGAAAATATTACCCCATTTATACTTTCTATAAGCCAGCAATGAGGAAAAGAGAAGCAGCAAAAAGGAAGGTTTTAATGGAGACAGTTGGTCATTCTGGATGGTCTGCTTATCTCTAGAGCATTTCTGCTTATCTTTGCAGTTTGCTGTATTTTGTTTAAAGCCTAACCCTTTCTAACTGGAATAGGTATTAATACTTAACAAAGCACTGTCAGAGTAGGTGTGTGTGTGATGAGTTAAGAGACTCAATTAAATACACCAGGACCTTCAGGTGCTGGTAGGGTATGTATTTTTCTGGAGAGCAAAGGGACTTAAAATTGACACTTGACATAGGCTGATACTGGCTGCATCTTAATTAGAAGGTACAAATTTTTGATTTTTGAAAGGGCTATATCCTCAAAATCCCTCTCATTTAAAAGAATGGAAATTTATTTATAGAAACTTCAGCCCAAGAGCAAATGTTTATGACCTCATATGTCACATTGGCTTTTCAGAAGCTAGGTTCCTGCATACAAGTGCACTCCCACCAGGAGACCATCAGACACTACAGATCCCGACACCAGGGAGATCTAACAGATTCCACAGTTTCAGTTAGCACACGGGGACACATCACACATTACTCTCCTTGAATTCCAGTCAAGCATTTCCTAGAAATCTTTGCAAAATATATGAGCTGATGTTGATTTTTTGCAAGAGGAAATAATGAAGAATAACATAAAAAGCTTGCCCCATTTTGCTATTTGGGAATTTTCTGTGGATGTGTGCATAGATCTGATATGGTGACCATCCTTGATTAAGCACCAGATGCACTGGGTGATATTCTGGGACCATATGTTTTTAAAAATCCATGCCTAGGCCAGGCATCCTAGCATATGCCTATAATCCCATCAGTCTGAGGCTGATGCAGAAAGATCACAAGTTCAAACCCAGCCTTGGAAACTTTATCAACTCAAAGAGATCCTCTCTGAAAATAAAAATTTTAAAAGCCTGGAGTGGTAGCTCAGTGTGAAGAAACTGAGTACAATCCCTAAAACGTGAAAAAAAAAAAAAAAAAAGCAAAC
>PVJX010051350.1:0-10335 GCA_004027295.1 Dolichotis patagonum | reverse complement strand
TAGTGAATCTTGTCATCTTCAGTGTAGTTGCCTATACTCTTAGACTTGATGCTATCCATCACAACAGATTTAAATAAAATCAGTCAATACAAAGTAGCAATCTAACAAACCAGATTCAAATAAGATCAGCCATAATAAGACAGTATAAGTTATAAAGGGCTTCAGATTAAGTTGATAGGAAAATTAGGGGTGATTACTAAATTCTGTTTTTAATTTATATTTATTTATTTGCATTGCTGGGGATCAAACCCAAGGCCTCACACATGGTAGGCAAACACAGTAATAGTAAGCTACACCTTCAGGTCTATTTTGAATTTTTTTTGCAAGGGAGCCTAAAGCTTGATTTTAAAAAAGGTATGGTAGGCTATTGGCTTAGCTGTGTTCACAGAGACAGACAGAGGGTTTAATTCTGTCTTGTAAGATGACAGGTAGCTGGGGCAGTGGGCAGGTGGTCTGTGCCTCAGTGTTATCCAGGAACCCAGGTTATTTCTGTCTAGTGGCTCATATCCTCTAGGACAGTGCTGGCCAATAGAATGGAAGTGTTTTCTATACTGTCTCATACATGAGTCACTGGTCACATGTGTCTGTTAAACACTTGGAAATATGGCTAGTGTGATTCAGGAACTGAGTTTTAAATTGTATTTAATTCTTATTAATTGGTCATATGTATCTAATAGCTGTAGTGCTGGACAGCAGAACTCTTTATCTTTATCCCTGAGGTTGATAGGACTCCCACGCACTCACCTTGTACAGATTTCAGGAAAAGGAGAAAGAAGAGGGAAAGCAACTTCCCTTTGAGGGTATACATCACTTCCTCTTACACATCCTTGGTCAGAACTTACTCATAGGGAAACGTTCAGTTGCAGGGGAGGCTGGGAAATGAAGTTTCTAGTTGAGTGGCCCTGTTTCTGATTTACCTTAGTCCCTTCTATGAAAAGGAAGCAAGGAGACAGTGGATAAGGTAGGTGCTTGGAGACAAGGAAACTCAGCACAGAATCAGGCTGTTATTCTTCAAAAGCAGAAATGGAGCTCAAAACTCTTGCTGTGGTAATGATCCTGAGTCTGCTTGCTGGGTGTCTCTATCAGAGAACACTGGGACACAGCTGGGCAGTTAACATTGACACAAATCAATAAAACAGGACCCCGAGATCCACAGGGGATTCTGTGCATCCATTTCATTATTAAATCTGAAAAAGAACCCCCCCAAAAGAACAAAGAAAGATGAAGGAGAAAAATCCATTCTTCCCAAGTTTAGAGAAGTCCAGTAATTTGCCTATGTGCCAGTTTCCTGTGGTGGTTGTAAAATTGTCAAAAACTGGTGACTTACAACAAAAATTTATTTCCTCACCATTCTGGGAACCAGAAATTCTAAATCAAGGTGTTGGCCAGAACAGACTCCCTCTGGAAGTACATAAAAGAGAATCCCTTCTTGCCTTGTCCGGTTTCTGGTGGCCCTGGCATTTCTGGGCTTGTGGCCTCTTCACTCAGTTTCCACCTCTGCCTTATTATTTCTTTTGTGTCTTCTCTTTCTTATCTGTGTCAAGTTTCTTTTGTCTCCTTGAACAAGGATGCTTATTACTGGACGTAGGACCCACACAGGTAAGCCATCAGAAGCTCTGCCTGTCAAGAACGTTAGTTTACATCTTGTGCTGCTGGAGGTAGGTTCTGAGATTAGGACCTAAACATTTCTTTGGCGAGGGGAGGCTCCACTCATTCCCTGCAACTCAATCCATCTACCTCGTAAGAGGCCCCTGGGCTGCACGATTTCAGGTATGTGGTATTTAGTGCAGTGGCTCTGTGACAGCAGAATTGGAATTTGAATCCAGGCCAACCCAGAATCTAAAAATATGACCTCCAAAGCCCACTATGTGTTTACTTAGAATCTAACCTATGAGTTAGAGCCATTTCACTCCTGAGAGCCATGGTTGCCTTCTTGTCTATATTAAAGTTCTGTCCCATAAATTATTGCTCAGCTCCACACGCTCTGGTTCTTTCGGTCTTTCTGCCCCTTCCAGATCTGCTCCTGCTCTGGCCAAGGGCACTTTGCCTCCAAAATGACAAGAATCCCTCCCATCTGAGCCAGGCATGGTGGTGCACCCCTGTAATCCGATCACTCAGGAGCTGAGGATCGTTGGGAGTTGGAGACCAGCATGGGCTACGAAGCGAGTTCAAGACCAGACCGAACTGCATAGTGAGACCCCGTGTCAAAAAAGACCAAAAAAAAAAAAAAAAAAAATCCTTTCTTCTGTAAAGCGCTTTCCCCTTTGTAAAGCAGTTTTATATACTATGAGCACTTTTCTCCCTTAGCATCGGTGCCACTAACTGTTTTGGATTTAAAAAACAGACGAGTTGAGTTTCTTTGTTATTCTCAAAGAGCAACAGTCCCTAGATAAATTTCTTTTTTGTATATGCTCCTGACTCAGTTTCTTTTGGGGGTCAGCATCCTGCAATAGAAAAGAAAAATCATCTATTCCTGCAGCACCAGAAGATGGAAAGACAGTGAAAGACTCTAGAGCCCAGGGCAGGAAGAGATCAGCCCCACGCCTGGGGCTCGGCTCTGCAGGGCGGAGGCCCTGGGAAGGAAGCTGCCCCAAACCCACTTTCCTCTGCGGGAAGGGCTGGTGCCTGGCTTCTAGGGCGCCTTCCGGAATCCCGGCGCATGCGCCCTAAAAATACTCTCCCTGCCGGCGGCCTGTATCTTCACACACTTTCCAATCTGTCACACTCATATGCGCACACGGGTACACAGATGAATGATAATGGCTTACACTTACTACGCACTCCCAGTGTCCTGGCACTCTTCAGCCAGTGCCTTCTAGTCATGAATCATTTACTTTTTACAAAGGGATGATTGCTATTCTTTCCCCCACTTACTAGCTGCAGAGACTGAGGCACAGACTCAGGAACTTGCTCCCGTGTCATTGGAACCCGGTCCATCGGGGACTCCACCCAGTCTCCCACCTGCCCTACTTGTGTGTGTGGCACATGTGCACACTCGTCCTGCCACTCGCACATCCATTGCCCGACACACTCCCTCACCACCCGATCTGCTCTGCTGTTTCCTCTCCTGCTGGCCTGCGCCTCCCGGGGACCTGGCTTCTGCTGAGCCGAGCAGGCCTGAGGCCAGGCTGGACCGGGTGTCAGGGTCAGGAGAGGGGCAGGGTGGTGGCTGACAGGGTGATGAAAAGCAGGAAAGTCACAAATAAGCAAACTGCCCCGCTTGGACATGGCCTCAGCCGGCGTTTCCTGTATGTCCAGGGACATGTTTATTTTCCGATGAGTGTTCAGAGCCAGTCCTGGATGGTCGCGGCCCTCCCTTCCACAGTGCTGTCTCCATGGAGCCTCGGGACTGAGGGCTGTTGACACAAATGTCCCTCTCCTCCAGCAGCACTTAGTGGCCCTCGGGCTGGGCCTGGTCAGTTTTTCAAGTGCATTCTTCCAGCCCTGGTGCCCTGCCGCTCCTAGACCTCACCCTCTGGCCGCTCCAGTCTTTCTGTCTTTGCTCCAGCCCTTCTTTGCCTGTGATGCCCAGTTCTTGTTCTCTGGGCAATCCTAGGGTCCTTCCTGGACCCCACCCACTGACACCTCCTCTAGGAAGTTGTCTAGGATTCTTTTAAAGTGTAAGGCGTCTCTTTCTTCTCCTGAAATTTAAAAAAAAATTAAAAAGACATTTAAAACTATGGGGAAGGCTGGGTATGCTGGCGCTTGCCTGTCATTCCAGCATTCAGGAGGCTGAGGCAGGAGGATCTCCCTGAGGTCAAGGCCAGCCTGGGCTACAAAGTGAGTTTAAACCCAGCCTGAACTACACAGTGAGACCTTGTCGGAAAAACGAAAACAAAAACAAAAACAAAAACATAAAAGCACCAAAACTGCGGTAAAAAAGACATAACACAGATTTTGGTTTAATCTTCCTTGCGGCAATGTCAGAATTTCCTTCCCTTTTAAGATGGAAGAATATTCTGTTGTGTGTCACTTGTCCATTCACATGTCAGCAGATTCTTAAGTTCTTTTGACTTTTTGACAACTGTGAGTAACACTGCTCTGGACATGAGAGAGGAGAAACCTCCTCAATGAATTGTTCTTTTAACATTTGTTTACTTATTTGCTGATGCAAATTTGAGTTCTTTTCAGTTTTTGCCTATTATGGCTAAAGCTGGTATACAGGATGTGTGCTTTTATTTCTCTCAGGCATGTATTTTGGAGGGGGCTGAATCATATGCTAAGTGCTACAGAGTATGTTACACTGGTGGTTCCAGGGTGGTTATACTATTTTACACTCCTAGCAGTAGTATATCAGGGTTCTAATTTCTTCATATCTTCACCAACACTTGGTATGATGGGTCTTTTTAATTTTAACTATTTTAATAGGTGTATAGAAATCTCTCACTATGGCTCTGTTTACATTTCCCTAATGACTGTATTCTGACAGTTTGTCATATTTTCTACTTAGATGATGACATCCTATGTAAATCGAGCCAATTTACTTCTTGTCTAATCTGAATGCCTTAGGCAAAAATCCTTTTCTTTCCTTATTGGACTGGCTAGAACATCTATGAAAATGTTAAATAAAGGTGACAAGGGTCAACATCCTTCTCTTACTGCTGATCTTAAAGGAAAAGCATTCTGTTACCAGCTGTGCTGGAGTGAAACATGTCCATTAATTCATACATAATTCATGCTACTCTACTCAGGAGACTGAGGCAGGAGGGTTGCAAGATTGAGACGACTCTGCGCAACTTAGTGAGACTTTGTCATAGGATAGGATAGGATAGGATAGGGAAGGCTGGGGATAGAGTTTATCAGGAGAGTCCTTGTCTAGTATGTATGAAACCTTGAGTTAAATCTCCACTACCTTGAAGCAACCACCCCCTCCCCGGTGAGCGGCTGTGAGCCTGCTGGGGAATCAGACATCTCATGTCCCCCCACCACCCCCAGCAAGTGGGAGCCAGTGATCTGGACATCTCTTGAGGAGCTGACTATGTTGTTCTGTATGAATTCTCTGTATGCAAAGATATAGACAACTATTTGGAAGAAAACAAGAGACAATATGATAGATAATGAAGATCTCTGATTGTCTAGCTTTGAAATTTATGCTTTATTATGTCCCATTTTGTTCTGTTTTGTTGTGTTTAATTTTACCCCCTTTAAAATAAAATAAAATCCCCACTACCTCTAAAAGAAACCAACCAACTAAACAATAAACAAACAAAAACAAAAACAAAAACAAAAGCAACAAAAGCATTAAGTCTTACTCTTCACTATGAAGTTATTTGGGAGCAGGGCCCTACAACAGCAGGCAGACTGGTTTAGAGTACTCTAGTGGGTTAGGAAAATTTCCTTTCATCAGGACTAAGATGGATTTTGTCAGCTGTTTTTCATATCTGTTGAGATAGTCATCTGTTTTTTGTCCTTTTTATTAATATGGCATATTACATAAGTTGATTTTTGCATGTTAAATCAACCTTGTGTTATTGAGAAACACATTACATCATAATGAATTATTCTCTTCATATATTGTTAGATTTAATTTGCTAAAGTGTTGTTTAGAATTTCCCATTGACTGTTCAATACCTTTTTCTTTTTAGCAATAGTGTGTTTATATATATATTTAATTGTCTTTTTGAGACAGGGTCTCGCTATGCAGTTCAGGCTGGCCTTGGGCTCACTTTGTTACCCAGGCTGGTCTTGAACTCACTATGATCCTCCTCCTCAGTCTTCTGAGTGCTGGGATTACAGGCATGTGCCACCACGCCCAGCTCAATACTGTTTTTGATGTTAGAATAATACTGACATCACAGAATAAATTCAGAATTGCTCTCTCTCCTTCAGTTTTCTGGAAGTGAAGAATGAAGTTTTCTACTTTGGCCAGTGGGAAGACACTGTTCGTGACCTGCTCATCCTCGTGAGCAGGTTTCCCCTGGCCAAGGGTGGCCTCAGGTGGCCTCGGGTGGCCTCACGTAACCCACTCACTGATTGTCCTGGATACGAGGGGGCCTGCCCACCTCTGGGGCTGTTTCTCTGTGCACCTCTTTTTTCTCCTTGCCAGAGCTCTTTCCTGCATACTTGATGCCTAGTGTCTTACCCACTTTCTCATCACCAAGACAAAATACCTGACACCCAGAATTTAAAGAAGGAGAATTGCGATTTGGCTCCTGGTTTAGGGGTTTTAGTTGGCCAGCTGCACCCAAGGCAGAAACAGCATGGTGAGAGGTCACGGCGGGGAGAGATGCTTACCTCATGGCGGCCAGGACACAGAGAGAGCAGGGAGCAGCTGGGGAGGGAGATGCAGGACTCACCCCTAATGGCACACTGTTGAGTATACACCCCATGGTCCAGCCACCTTTCAAAAGCCCCAGAGACTTTTGGGGGAACATTTTATATCTAAACCACAACAGCATGGTCTCCTTCAACTCTTGGCTCCTTCTCTATAACACATCTCCCTAACTTAAGGAAGCTTTGCCTGGGCTTTCTTTTCTGTTTGCTGTGTCCTGAAAAACTCTCAGTGCCAAGAGTTGGGAAAAGTTTGTAGACACCTTTTTGACTTCCTGTGCTCCCCATCTTGGGGATGGAACCCAGGGCCTCACACATGCTAAGCACATGCTTTGCTACTGAGCTGTGTCCCTACCCCTGATTTCCCACTCTTGTTGCTTTACATTCAATGTCCTGAAAACGATCCCATGCACTTTGTATGGAGTTTCAGTTGTTTTGTGCTGGAGAGAAATCTAGTTGGTTCTGCTTGTGTGGAAATCACTAAAGGCACTCAGTGCTCTGCTTCCAGCGATTGAGCTGTTAGCTCAGGAGGCCGGCAGTTGCAGGGCAGGCGGGGGTGGCTTCTGGGGCTGGCTGGAAAAAGCAGAGTGGTTACCATGAGACAGTGTGCTTCTCTGTGCCCGTAGCTGTGTATCTGTCATCGTCAACTGCATATCTGTCCGCACGTCTGTCTGCGTGTCTGGATGTGTTCCGCTGAGGCTGGAGGGCTGTCTGTGGCTGCCCTCTGGGACAGAGGCCTTCCTTTTTCCTGCTCAGGTGAAACTACACGTCATCCGGTCAAACTTCTGGACGTCTGCACCCAGGTCCATCAGGCCCTGGCTGACATGTGGACAAGCTGCAGACGAGCCAAGCAGACATTTGCCTATTGTAATTCTGGGAAGGCAGAGTGAGAGCAGAATGACTTTTCTGCTTTGAGTCAGTATGCTGAGCTGGGGCACTGCGTGACCTGCCTCTTCTCAGTGGTCCCATGGGTTCTGAGACCCTTCTGAGACCCTGCAGCCCTTGGCTTGGTTGTGGTGTTTCCCATCAGTGCTCTGAGGCCAGCCGGGCCTTGGAGGAACACAACTCAGTGCTGTATATGGTGGATTTCCCGTGGGCCTTCAGGACAGTCAGCTGTCCCAGAATGCTCTCCTTTTCTTGTCTGGTGCCCTGTGCAGGGAGTGGGCAAAGGTTGAGCTTTCTCAGGCCAGGTCCCTAGGGCCCAGGACCTCAGGCATCCTGTATAAAGGATGACGGCACATGGATGTTAACAGAGTTTCTCTTGATGCTTGGGATACGTCTTAGTCTGTTCAGTTTGCTGTCACAAAATACCACAGCCACATAGCTTATGAGTAATGGGAATTTTATACTTCATGGTCATGACTGGGAGGCCCAAGTTCAAGGTGTGGGCAGGTACGGTGTCTGAGGAGGGTATGCTGTCTTGTAGATAGCCGTCTCTCGCAGCTAACAGGGTGAAGGATCTCTGTGGTCTCTATTATAAGTGCTCTAATCCCCTTCATGAGGGCTCTGCAAACATCTCACACAGTCTCTACTTCTACTACCTTGGAGGTTAGGATTTCAGAAGTTGAATCTTGTGAGAATCATGATCCAGCTGGGGATGTAGCTTAGTGGTAGAGCACTGCCTAGCATGCAGAAGGCCCTGGGTTTGACCCGAAGCACTGAAAAAAAATCATAATTCAGTCTGTTGCAGGACAGAAGAAAGGTGTTGTTATGGTTTATACCTGGATGTCCCCCCAAACCTCATGATGTGCTCCTAAGTGGAGTTTGGGGAGGTGATCAGGTCAGAGGGCATAGTCCTCACCAGGGGATTAGTCCTCTGATGAATGTATAGCTGTGATATTGGGAGATGGAGACTGGTGGGAAGAGGGGCGTCACTGGGGGCATGGCCTGGAAGGTACACACATCCCTCCTTCTCCCTTGATCACTCTGTGCTTCCTGCTGCCATGCCGTGAGCTGTTTCTCCTCTATTATGCCCCTCTGTCATGCTGCCCTGCCTTGGAACCAGTCGACCATGAACTGAAACCTCTATGAACTGTGAGTCAAAGTAAACCTCTCTTTAGAGTTGTAGGTGTCAGGCATCGTGTCTCAGTGACCAGAAAGTACTAAGAAGGTGGAATCTTTTAAAAAAAAATTAAATTTGATTCCAGGTTGTTTGTGGAGGTAAGCCTTCTCTGCTTTTTTTTTTTTTGTATTTGGAATTGAACTCCCAGTCTTGTGCTTTCCAGGCAGGTATTGTGCAGCTGAGCTGTATCCCCAGCAGGAAGCCTTCTCAGAAAAAAGAACAATTTAAATGAGAGCTGGGGCCAGGTGTGGTGTTGCACAGGAGGCTGAGGGAACAGCGGGAGACTGAGACAGGGGGTTGCCACAAGTTCGAGACCAGCCTGGGGTGCATATTGAGACTCTGCCTCTAAAAGTAAGAGAGAGAGAGAGAGAGAGAGAGAGAGAGAGAGAGAGAGTTGAATAGAAATTAGGTGGGGTGTGAGACGAGGCAGTGTTCCAGGCAGAGGTTAATGTGTATGAGTGTGGTGAGCCAGACGACCGTTTCCCCTTCAGGGAACCTCTTTGCCTGCCTGGCTCACCAGGCTCGTGAGCTGGAGCAAGCTGGGGTCATGCAGGTCCCACGGCTTGATAAGGTGACCATGTAATTTATCACCCAGGCTGGCAACACTGGCGGGTGGAAGAGGACCTCCTAATAATGCTGGGGTAACAGGTTACCTGTTCTGCAGGGCCAGGTAAAAAGAGGAAGTTTCTTCTCAGGGATGTGGGAAGCCATGACGATCTCTTGGGGTGGGAGTGTGACCCAGTTTGCCCCTGGAGGGCCTGAGTAGGGGTGTAGCACTCAGCACCCCCACACCCTTCCCATTCACTGGAGGAGCCTGTTTATTAACAATTTTCACTTGTATTAGGACATGTTTGTGGTATAAAATGATTACCTTCCTCATGGGGCTCTAGTGCCTGCCTGTGCATAACACACCTTAATTCTTTTTATGTCTTCTTCCCCTCCCTGCTGCCTTCCTTCCATTTCTTGGTCTCCTTCTCACTTGCCAAATCTCTATCTCCCTGTTTCCTATCATCTATCCTTTATTTTATTCTTTATTTATACATTGGGTGTCTCATATATGAGAAACCATGCAACATTTAAGCTTGTGTGTCTGATTTAGTCCACTTAACATTATTGGCTCAAGGTGCGTCCATCTGCCTATGAGAGCTTCACATTTATCTTTCTTTAAGACAGGGTAGAGCTCCATTGTGCATAGATGCCACCTGTTCCTTATCCATTCAGACACTGATGGACATACAGGCTGCTCCCAGGATTTAGCTACTGTGAGTTGTACTGCTATAAACATGGCCAAGCAGGTATCATTGTAATGTGATGACTTGAACTCTTCTGGGAGGATTCCTAGAAGAGGAAGAGCTGGATCAGATGGAATTTCCGCCTTTAGTTTTCTGAGGCATCTCCATACTGATTTCTGTAGTAGTCATACCAGTTTCCATTCCCATCAACAGTGTAGCAGGGTTTCCTTCCCCAGCACCTCACTGCAGAGGGGCTGCTTGAAGGAGGGTTGGAACTATTAGAAATCTGGGTGAGAGAGCCAGCCAGGAGTCTAGAAATGTCCTTGGTAAGCTCCATGAGACTGCTGGTGAGCTGGTCACCGTCCAGTATGCCACGCATTTCCTGCCTCATTCCAGACAGATGCCACTGCCTGCAAGAGAACCTGCCCCTGCCAGATAGGAAGTGGTCAGTGAGGAGGCCTTTCCGGTGAGTGCTGGAGACAGGGCTGGGGACAGATGGCCTCTACTGCCCAGCTACAGGCAGAGGAGGCGAGGACCCTGGGATGAGTTGTGATTGGTCAAAGTTACGGTAACTCAATCCTATGGCCAATAACTGGCACTGCCAGGTGCAGGAGTCGAAGAGCTGCTAGTTCTGGGCGTCAATGTGCCAGGGGAAATCGCATGGGAAGATTCTTCTTCCTAAATAAAATGATAACAACCACGACTGGAGAATTCCTTTTCTCCCTTCTCCCTGATCTCTTTGCCCTCCCTGCCCTGAAGATAGGACTGGTG
>PVJX010051349.1:0-10334 GCA_004027295.1 Dolichotis patagonum | reverse complement strand
CCTGTTACTGTTGTCCTGGTGACCTGCTGTGATGTTCTGTGCCAATTTCACTATACTGTCTCAATTGGCTTTATTCCATCCTGTTTTTTCTGTTTGCAGCTTCACTGTGTGTTCACTTTGTTTGCCTTAATTTTGTAACATGAACAGCTATTTCGGGGAGTATGTGGTTTGTCAACTAGTGATTTATGGGTTTTTTTTTGAGGTTTTGTATTGTTTCTACCCTTTTTTCTGTATTGCTTTTTTTTCTCTTTAAATAAAATTTAAAAAAAATAAAAAATAAATTTTAATGCTGATCTTTTGGTAAAAAGTGTAACTATTTCTATTGGCAGATTTCTGTAAAGCATGTAAAGCTAGACATAGGTTTTAATTCCATCTAAAAATCTAAAAGAATACAAGGCTTGATTATGTCACTTTTATTGATGTGGTGCACTTAAATGAAAAGAAGAATGTAAAATGTTCAACTAGGTTGAAACCGTGTTAGGTAATCAAATTGATAACTCAGTAACTGCTTCATTCATTGATGTTGAAATGTAGGACCTCCTGTCTTGCTGTAGGGAACAAATTCTGAGCACTGAACACTCAAAATAATAGCAGTAAAGTATTCAGTTCCTGAGAACAGTAGGCTGTGCAAGAGAATACAGTGTTACACACAAATTATAGAATATTTTAAGTACGTTATATTCCAATATTTTTCAAATAGACTATAGTCTAAATATCTCAATGCCAGGAATGATTTTTTTAAATGTCCAAAGAATGCTTTCAGGTTAAATAAAAGTAAAATCACATAACAAATACAATTTGTTAATGGGTTGGTGAAGAACTAAAATAAAATATTTAAATGACAGTATTGGTTCAGCCAATAAAATTTTACTAGGTATGTACATTAAAACATAGTAAATGCACTAAATTTGAAAATCTCACATTTGTTACCTAAATTATTTCTATAAAAGTATGAATTGAACTGCCTTTGCCTATAAAAGTCATATCTGTGACTTACTCTCAAATAGATCAGCCAGACACACAGAGGAGGAGCTACTTTCTGGTCACTTTGTTAAAATGTCCAGTAATGGACCGAAGAACTAATTTCATTTTCTGTCTCCCATTTGAGTGTTCCTGTTTCCATTTTCCAGGATCATGATTGGCAGAAGCCTTATACAAACATCATGATATTCAGTGAGCATTGTCTTTGGAAATACTTTAGGTTATGGAAACCTAAAACACTATTTTGCTAAATAAATGACTCAGGAGATTTGTTATTAAATGGAGATGTTTCACAGGTCTTTTTAGAGTGGATTGAGAAGAGTTGTGGAAAAGTGGTATCTATTTCTTCATTCTAGGATAAAAGTACACATTCAGTCACTAGTATATGAATTATGTCGCCTGCCTAAACCATGTCATGAGACACGGTATTAAAAGATGAACTGATATGCAAGCTTCTGCAATTTTGCTTCAACTTTACAAAGCTAAAAATCATAGATTATCAATACAGAAATAACTACAAACTCTACCGGGTTCCGATACTCAGTAGCAGCCAGTTATAATTACATCCATTGGTTTATTGTCAGTCTTGGAAAAGGACATCCTAGTTACTCACATCTGCCATGAAATTATTGACCTAGCAGATGCTTCTTTTTCCATACCAGTCAGTAAAGGCAACAAAGATTAGCTGTATTGCTTTTACCAGTCGGAATACTTGAAATGATTTCCCTGACTCTATGGTGTGTATTACTGTGATACTTTTATTTAGAAGCAGCGAATAGAGAAAAGTGAAACAGGTGAATACAGGAAGGTAATAGTTGTCTGAGAGACATTTAAACAATACAAATTCCCCATTGCTCTCTCACTGCACATACGTAGACTGAGTCTGTGTCTCAGATCCTTAAGCTCTTTCGCAGGAATATTGGCCTTGGAAGAATTCTAACTAGTCCTCAGAGTAATAAGCTTAGAAATCCCATGATCAATAATAGAGCAACATTTGTCTACCAGTAAGCCAATAGTAAAGCATTAGTGTGTACATAATATTTTCATTCATTCATTCAGTCAGTCAGTCAGTCTAAGCCTCTCACATGTACAACACAAACCTCACTCTTCAGCAGTACCCTTCTTTCCTGTCTTATCTCTACATTATTAAAAAAAAGACAAATCTCTCTTAATACAGCCCTGTATTCTATGTTCTAATATTTTCTCTGCAATAAATATTTGTTCACGTTCAGTATCTTGACACAAGGCATTAGATTATTCCAACATATTTAAATGATT
The DNA here is from genome assembly GCA_004027295.1 of Dolichotis patagonum. Taxonomy (NCBI): domain Eukaryota; kingdom Metazoa; phylum Chordata; class Mammalia; order Rodentia; family Caviidae; genus Dolichotis; species Dolichotis patagonum. The sequence continues at coordinate 8,075 of PVJX010051349.1, read as the reverse complement.
GTCTGAAGTTTACAAATCCAGTGCAATGTGTTTTGTGACTTCCAGGCTCTTATGTATTATTGCTTATGTCTAACCGGTAAGCACTCAACAGATATTTATCACTTTGTGTTTCCACAACAGCATTAATCATCTCAATCTAAACTATTCATGTTCCTATTTCAGTCAATATCAATTTAGGAGCTCAATTTATAAGAAATATCTCTAATCAATTATTTTGTTCCAAGGCCTCACCCTACTTAGATATATGTCCCACTCTAGATCCATTTTGGTAGCTGAATTCCCCATGTACCAAGTATTTTAATGAGAAAAAGTTTAACAGGATTTTTATTAATGTGGGATATTTTCTTTCTTCAGTGATATAAAAAGACAAAAAGAGAAAGTTTCTACATTGCCTTAAGTCTGCCACAAGTGCATATATTACAATTACAAAGGTACTCACTCTTCTTTTCACACAAAATCTTTTCAAATGATCTGCCAATTTTAGATTCCTTTTCTAAATAGCATAAAAGATGTTAACAGGTGAAAAAGAACAAATGGTTAACTTAAATGAGAAAAGTTGATAATTTTGTTCAAAGTTAGTTTCTTCACTGTTTCTACTCTATTATATATTCCACTTAATGACACATCTTGACATTAAGAATAAAGTTTAAGACTTCACTTCTGCCTGCCATTAATTTATACGATGCAAACCAAAATGTCAGTTCAGAGATGATATAAACAAAAATGAAAATCACATTAATGTAATAATGTATTTTTATATATTTAGTGTAGAATGTATTCAATCCACTTTCATCCACTTAAGCATGAATGACTATTATGGCTTTTGTCTATGCCATCACTGGTAGACATACTGTAAGGTCAGAGTCCATATATGTACTTTTTAATATTTGATTGAAATTGTTTTAATAATTATTAATGGAATTAATCAATAATTAAATATTTATCATTATCTTGAGATTCCACACATTTGAGTCATCAGTTTAAATGGAATTCCTTCTGTAGATCTGTTTTAGAAAAAATACCACCAAAATAATGACATTACTCCTGAAAATGAATTGTAAGATGTATGTATGAGTGAAATAGGAATGGATAAGAGAGTAGATCTTAAGTAATTTCACCATGACATGTAAATGCTAACTACCTGAGATGATGGACATAGCAGTTAGTTAGATGTTGATAATCACAGTGCTTATGTGAGTCAAAACAACTCCTTGGGACTGGGCTATAGCTTAGAGCCTTGAGCCTATTGGCAAGCACATAGTCCTAAGTTCCACTCCCAGTACCAAAAAAAATCCTTGACTCAGGTGCCGGGAGAACAAGGAACTCGTCCCCTCTCTGGGGCAGCTGTGATCCTGCTGGCATGTGGGCTGAGAATCAGACATCTCACGTCATCCTGTCCCCCGACCTTTGTCCCCCCTCCCTCCCCCCCTGCTTAGCAAGTGGGAGCCAGTGAACTACACATCTTGTGAAAAGATTGGCTATGTTATTTAGTATGAGCTCCCCAATATGCAAAGATAAGGACAACCATTTGGAAGAAAACAAGAGACAATATGACCGATAGTGAAGATCTCTGGTTGTCTAGCTTTGAAATATATGTTTTCTTATGTCCCGTTCTGTTATGTTTTGTTGTGTTTAATTTTACTCCCTTTTAAAATAAAATTTAAAAAAAAAGAACAAAAAAACCAAAAGCAAAACAAGCAAATGGCCAAAAAGTTCACCTTGTACATGTTAAGCATATACAGTTTTTTTTTAAATTTTATCTCAAAAAATCTGGGGGAAACAAAAAATAAATAAAATTTATATCTTAATATATTCATACATTTTTAAATACTTGAATTTTATGAAATATAAATACAACTATTTTTTCTTCAATAAAGAATTTTACTTTCAGAAATGGTACAGTGCATATTTTTCAACAGTTTTCCTGGGTAGGATACTATAACTTCATCCACTTTAAGCACCATAGCAGTCACTGAAACAGAAAAGCTCCCCAGAAGAGTATATCTTGCTGTCAGCAATGTTTAGCTCTTGTCCTAATCCTCCCTAAACCGGTTATTCAAATTAACATTTCAAACAAAGATCCCCAAGGATATGTTCAAAGTACAATCCACTTTCTTCAAAGGGGAACCCTCTTTTATCCCCCAAGAATAAACCCTTTATTTTCCTGAAGAACTTTCAAAAGTCCACACTATTTTTTTTTTAAGAACCAGAAACCTGGATCTGTCTCTTTATATACATCAGATATGCAGTGAGCTGTGTGTTTTATAATAGTTGTATCCAAATTATAAGGTCTATTTTTATGTTATCAAGAATGTGTGTAAAATTTAATCTTGCTTAAAGTCAGAAAGAAAATCATGTTACTTATTAGACAAACCTATTTGGAAAATTTTAGTTTCCAAGTGTGCATTTTAATATTATTTTTCAAAACTAATATTACAAAGACAATATCAAAATAAAAGTTAATCACTAAGGTTTGGGGAAGGTTATAAAATCATGACTGGTAATTTATCACATTTAATATTTTTATTTTCAACCTGCATATTACTAATTTGATCAATAAACAAAATTATTTAATGAGTGATCAAATTTCTATAGGTGGGAATGTTTAGAGATAGAATCTACCCTTGCAGGGGGAAGGAAAGCTGTTGGAGATGTAAATGACTCACAATTTCTTTATGTTTTATTGCAGATAAGGCCCTCCACAAAAATCCACAAGGAACTAAGCAAAAGCACTTGAGTCCTGATTTCCTGTACCCTACAGAAAGCTTTGTTCATTATTATCTTATTCTAATGTGATATCACCCATCTGGGAAGCAGTCTCATCCACCCCTTTGGATATTGTAGTTTGAAGCTTAACCTTAAACTCAGCATACACAAGAAATATTTTTTCCAGTACAATTATGTATATTTTCCCCAATAAAATTCCCTTGCTGTTTTTCTTCAGGGAGAAATTTCTTTGGAAGTTAATTCCCCTGCCCTTCTTACTTGTGAAGTAATAAATCTTTCCTCACTCTTTTATCCCCTCATTATACCTACTGGCTTCATAAGGGGTGAAACAACTTTGTTTGATTACATCATGTAAGTAGGAACTTTCTTTATGTAGGTTTCTTTATAACATAAATACAATAAATTGGAGATGTTAGTTTAGATAATGTTTTTATGAAAATAACTTTCTTTTCTTTTTATTTATTTTAAAAAGAATAAAATAAAAGAGGACAGAACAAAGCAAATCAGAACAGAACAACATAAGCAACACCACACTTTACAACAAGACAACCAGATATTAAAAGTAACTGTCATAATATCTTTTTCTTTGCTATAGTTGAACATAGTTTCAAATACAATAATATCAAACATAACAAAATAGTATAAAACCATTCAAAAAAATGAAAGAATTACAAGGCATTCTTAACTGAATAACAGAGAATGATCAATGGCTACTATAATATCTCATTTTGCATAAGAGATTTGTTTATATTATCACATGTATTAAAATCCCAATAAGACACAACATGATAGAACCAATGGTAATAGCAGAGTAGAGGCATGGTAGAACTTCAAAGCAAGATGATATTAAATCAGCAATGGCTGCCATAATGTTTTGTTTTCTTCAAAACAGCTGTTCATACCATCACAAATAATAAAGTCAAACAAAATAGAATAAAACCATTCCAACTGATGAATGAAAACGTTAAAAGGCTTCAAAGCTATGTAATGGGGAATCGTGATTGAGATATTTATAAATAAATGGACACAACTTGAGACCATACTCATAAGCAAAATAAACCAAACTCACATGTGTAAATGCCATATAGTCTCCCTAGTATGAGAATTGGTAAGAGTACATAAGATTTTATGGTAATCATGATTCCCCAGAACTTGCTTTTCTATTGTAAGAAGTTAGAAATATTTTAACATTTTAAAAAATTTGGACAAAATCAGTTTATTATTTTATATGAAAATACTGGGTTTGGGACATAAAATATTCTATGATTTAAATAAATATAAAATAATCATTTAAAAATCTTAACCTGCCTACAGTAATTACTTTTGGAGAAAGAAGAGTGCTTTGCATGCTTTCTTACATCAAAAATATAACTCAACACAGACATCTATAAGAAAAGCTAAGAACTCCAATGTTTTTCATATTCTTTGTAAATGTTATTTATCCTACTGACTCGCCCATCTTTGCAGACACCACTGGAATTGAAAGCACATGTTTTTCAAAGGCCACACTTGGGATGTATAAATGGTGAAAGCCAGCAGCTTCAAAATTTTCCCTTTTTAAAATTTTCAGTGATCTGTGAGACACTAATATTGTATTATATTATTTTGCAGCTTAGTACAGTTGTTTCTTTTTTAAATTATAAGATCTTATTAATACTTTCCAAAGAAAAAGAGAATATATTACCTATAGCATTCTAGAATTTTTCTTGATAGCCCAAAACCCTAAGAAATGAAACAAAGACAGAGAGAGAAACAGAAAAGTTATAATATATAGATATAGATATAGATATAGATATAGATATAGATATAGATATAGATATAGATATAGATATATAGATATAGATATATAGTATATACTATATAATAGTATATAGTATCTATATTATACTATATATATATAGAGAGAGAGAGAGGCAAGCAGAGATTCAAGAAGCTACATGGAATAAAGTGGTCATATAAACCACCAGGTATGGTGAAAACATAAGCCTTGCTTGAGAGTCAATTATAGATAAATACATAAAAGTCATAAATGAAATAATCATCCAGTGCTGCAAATTAGATGTTATTATAGCCAATCTGAAAATTAAAAGAATTTGTTGTAACGATTTATGACAAACACAAAGTCTTGTCCTTGATAAACATTTAAATATCTATGATACAAACTAAGGCAGACATTAGTCACAACTAATCTATTTATTATCTATACCATAACATTAAAGACAGACTTTTACACTTACATTTATCTGGTAGTATAAATTTTGTACAACTACAAATCTCAAATTTTGACATTCCTTAGAATATTCTGGGAGGTTTGTCCAAATAGGGATGCTTGCAACTACTCCCAGTCTCTGATTCATTCAGATCCATGAAGTTTGGTAGAGCTGAGGATCTGTTTTGCCAGATAATCTTCAAGTTCTGATTTGGGAACAATGCACTAAATCATAAAGATCAATCTACACATTGTAACTATCACCAACCAAATATCGTTTCATTTAATTTTCACACAAAGAAAGTATCATGTTTATCAGATGATAAGAAACCCAAGCTCTGTTGGTTTCTGCTGTTGAAACACATAAACAAAACCAGTAATTAATACTCTGGTTTTACGTACTAAGCTTTGAGAGATTTGTAACTTTAAGGAATCTGCAATATTTTTTCATATTAAGAATGTAAACACTTTTATTTTTTAGGCTTCAAAATTATTTACTAAGGTGCTATGAGGATATTTTGTTGGGTTTTCCAATTGGTAGGTCAAACACTAAAATTCTATAATTATTATAATTTCAGTGTTGATAACATTTCTCTTCAAATGACTGGAAAAAATAAAAAAGAGATCATTCCTGTAAACCAGGGTTATACTTGCTGCTAATCTCATTTTGCATTTTTAAATCCACAGCTATTTCAAAAGAATAATAGCTATCACAATGAATTTTTTTTATATTTTACTTTACAAATGATATAAACCAAGGAAATAAGTAGTAGACATCAATTATACTATTTATGTACACACAGATAAAAAATGCTATATTTTGATCTAAGACACTATGTTTTCTACAGCATTCTTCCTCTTATCTTTAATAATAAGGAACACCTCTTAAGGAAAAATGACTAAAACAAGAGTAATTTAAACATTTCAATCTGTATATCAAAATACTTTCTGATATGAACAAAACATTCATTAGCAAACTGTTCATAAATATTTTCTTCAGCAAAATTCCAATGCATTTTTTTCTTATATGATACATATATGGTATTTCTTCAGTTGAAAATATTTCAGTCATATCACTAAACAATTGCTAGCCTTTATCTCTGTTCCTCTCCCCAAGTCAAAAGAAGTACTGACATTTATAACATCCCTCAATATTTTTGTACTATATGGTTTGTTTATTTAGTGCTTAAGTAGCTAAATATTCATTTTCAATATATTTTGTTGTACAAAATAATGTAGACTTGACTTTAGCTAGATCTACTTAGAAATGCCAAGAATTAAATTTGTCTCCAGGGCATTAATAAACAAACTGATAAATAAAAATAAAAAATTATAATTATTGTCACATAAAAACTTGGCTCTAATCTACTTAATGATACCCAATTAGTCTTGTCTAGAGTACAAAAATATTTGCGTTTATTATCATCTAATTTAAGCTAGAATTTGTGGAAGAAGTTTAATGAGTTTTTACCAATGCAGAAATGAAAATAAAGAGCATTAATTTTGTGGATTAATAATACAGAAAACTCCTAGGATTTAGCTCAGCAGTTCAAGTGCTTGCCTGGTAAATGCAAAGTTGTGAGTTTGAGTCCTGGTACTAAAAACAAAGCAAACAAACCAATCAATACAGAAAACATAATAATGCAGTTTCTTAAATCAAACAACAAATATCTTTCTCAAAATTGTTCTTAAATGAAATGGATATATTAATTTGGTCCATCCTGCTAATTCATGCAGATTCCTGCTTTATTTCAAAGACTTCTGGAAATGATAAAATACACACTGGAAAAGGTATACACAGGAGACAAATGCAGGCAGAAGGTGAGTCAACTGAAATGAGCTAACACAGGCCTATTTCCTCAGAGTTTTCCTTTTTGGTGTATACCAATATTATTATGTAAAAGTCACTGAGAAAATGAAACAAAAATGATGGTTAAGCATCCTTAGTAAGATAAACATATCAGAATAAGTATAATTCAATTTTACCTTAAAATTTTACACAAAATAACATATTTTTCTACCTGTATATTTAAAAATATAACCATAATGTGTAAGAAAGTGTAAAGAATTTCCTTGATTAAATATGAGGCTATTCCTAAATGGTGAATTAAAAAACTATAACACATTAAAATTATATGTATGTTATATTAGGAAAAATTGCACTCTAGGAGCCTGAGGATATGTACAAATAATTTTGTTTTTCTTGTTGTTTTTGTTGTATTGGAGTAGTATGGGTAAAGCAAATAGCTGCCACTGTGGCAAATCAGTATCTATATATAATGATTCAAGGCTAGCCTGTATTTTGTGGGAAAGTCTCTCCTTTATGATATTACCAGGCATTAGAGCTGTATTTTTACTCTAATTACTTTATCAAGTGAATTATGGATAACTATATTTTAGAATGTTTGATGTTCATGTAAACATAGTAAAATTTTTCCATCTCCCCCTATATTTTCATCTACTAAAATATAAATTTAATCCTCCCAAAGGACACTGTGACAATAAAATGTACAATTTTCCCTTTGAAAGAATATAACAATTATAAATAATTATGTTAGTAATCACATATACATATGCACATACTGAATTTATTTCAGTAGAGCAGCTTTGTATTTTACATTCAAATTTTCAAATAATTTCTATCTAATGTTTGCCATTCCTGGTGCCTTAGTCAGTTTCTCCCAAATTCACACCAGCTTAAGCTGGTAAGTGGTCAAATTATGGTACCAGAACCCAAAAGTTCCACTACTATACAAACTAATTTTACCTGTAAGCTGATTCCAAAGTCTTCAAACTCCTTTTACCTCAGACTTTCAGGATAATTCCAGTTAATTTTACAATTAAAAACAAACAACAACCAGAAAATCATGATGACACCCATTGTAGAATTTCAGAATTCTAGCTTCTGTTTATGTTCACCAGAAATGTTGAATAGTTTCTGTAACTCAAAGTCAATGATTTATACCAGGGGAATAATTCTGGCTGTTTGTCTGTGGAAAGGACATATACACTAATGACTGGTCATCACTACTGAATAGTTTTGGAAAAAAAATCAACACTGAAGTATTAGACTTTAATTTAATGTTAATTGGATGGAATATAATGTGACTCAGTTTTAAACGGACTCAATATGAACTGC
>PVJX010051348.1:0-10337 GCA_004027295.1 Dolichotis patagonum | reverse complement strand
TTTTTAGCTGTGTTTTCACTAGATGCATTCACTATTTCTTTCACTGTTTTTATCAATTCTTCTTTTACCTGGGCAAGTATTTCTGGTTTGAATTTCTCCATAGCTTTCCCTATTTGCATATTTATTTCATTTGATATCATTTCAGACATTTCAGCTGTATGGCTTCTTTTTTCTTCTATGTACACAGCTTCTAAGCTTTTTGGGGAGGGCTAGGGCTTTGAGCCTGCCGTTTGGTCTTTCCTTTTGTCATTTTTCTATATTTCCTTAATTTGAGCAGTGTTCCAAAGCTTTCTCTGCTTGTGTGGCAAATTACCTGTTACACCCTCAGTTCCTGGAGGGGCAGTGGCTCCCCCTCAGGTTCTTGGCTTCCTCACAGCGTCCTAACTCCCCTCTGTGGACTCCTGGCTCCCTAAATTGTAAGGTGAATGCTGGGTGTGGCCACCCTGGAGCCTGTGGAATCTCAGGCAGGCCAGGCCACCGTGCTTTGTCCCAGGCAGGTCTCCAGGAGGTTCCCTGCCAAGGAAGGGCCTACAGGTCCCAAAGAGTCAGGCCAGAATGTTGGTTTCTGAAGAGTTCCCGGTCCCAAGCAGACCTGGCCAAGATGCCAGTCTCCACAATATTCCCAATCCAAACAGCCCGGGCCACTCTGTGGGTCTGAGAGTTTCGGGTCCCAAAGAGACAGCCCGTGATGCTGCTTTCTGGGAGACTTCCTGGGGGTGAAGGGCGGGGCTATGGGCCCAAACAGACCTGGCCCAAATGCCGGTCTCCAGGCAGTTCCCTGTGGATGAAGGGCGGGCCTACCAGTCCCAAACAGTAGCGCTGAGATGCAGGTCTGCGCAGACTTTGATCCAAACAGCCCAGGCCACTCTGCGGGTCCGAGAGTTTAGGGTCCCAAAGAGACAGGCCTAGGTGCTGCTTTCTGGGAGACTTCCTGGGGGTGAAGGGCTCCTTTCACACTCTTGCAGGTTTTTTTCTTCTACTCAGCCTTTGTTGTTTTTAGCATATTGACTCCAAAGGTTCTTCCCCTTTTACATTTTTACATTTCCCTCCTATTTTTGATTTTCTTTTTTCCTAAGTACCTATATTTATATAGTGTACTTCGCTCTTAGTTTTGTCTAATCTATTTTTGATGTCCATAATAATAACAGGATATCATTTTTACTATTGAAATACCACTGATTATTTTATGTGGTTATATCCTGAAGCTCAGGAATGTTTGCATTCTTTTAAAATATCACCTTCACATCACAAGAAGCTCTTGTACATCTATAAAACAAAAGAAAGTAATTTAAAATTTTCACACTAAGTAAAATTCATTTCTTCTTTTTGAAGGTAATCAGTAAAGGAAAAATCAAGATGTTAATGATGTTAATAAATAATTGGGTTATTGACAGAAAAGATGTGATTTTGAAATGATAATCTATTTTCATTTTGCCACAAAAAAGATGAAAACATGTATATTCTTTAAGATACTGCGATAAAGATACACTGTCCACTTCCATCTGTGGACTTTCATATATTTCCTATTATTGTTCACACATTCAAACTATTCACAACAGTACTAATTTAGTCACCTGAGATATGCACATATTTAGCAAAAAATGTGTCACACCATAAGGAGGAAGGGACTGTGTGCGATTGTTTTCCTAAGCAAAACCACAGGTTTCAGATTCCTGTTCTGTAGCCTGATATATTAACTTTTGAACAAAATGTACGTGTAGGAACCAGACTCAAGATTCTCAGCAATATATATAGCTGGCCTTGACATCAGCAGCCTGGGTTTGCGACCTAACCCCTGCTTAGACCCTTATCTCTGCTGCTGTCAGATGGGCTCTTGTATTTATACTCCGCCTACCTGGTTTGCCTACCTGGCCTGAATTCAGATAAGTGTGGATATTCTCCAGGGGCCTCTCGTGGTCACCTTACATTCACTGAAGCAGCCATCACCTATTTTCCTTGCACCAGTGGCAGAAGGGCTCATATGCAGATGGAAATAGCAGGTTCTGGTAGAGTATGTTCCTAAGTGGCCTATCACTGCTTATTGGTCACTGTTGATTGAACCGAGTTGTACAGCTGAACCTAGTGGTAAGAGGTAGGAAACTGCTCACACGTGAACACAGTTTGAAGGGGCGTAATCCAAGGGGAAGTGAAGAGTGGTGCCAGTAAGATAGTCCACTGGACTGGCCATAAAGAAGTGGAACTCTATTTAGAGAATGAATATCTTGAGTACACTTTATTCTTCACTATATAATGAATCAGAAGACTAGCCCACCTATATTTGATTTTTGTCTATTAGAAGTTCCATCATTTCTCTGAAAGTTTGCATAAGCAGAACTAAAAATGATTTACAAAGATGTTGCATATGAATTTGCATTCAGTAAAAGCTTGTGTCCAATTGAATTAGTTCTTATATTTTAAGAATAGCAATTATGAAAGTCTATTTCTTATTGAAAACATATGAATACAGTTGATACTTGTCCATCAACTCTCTGTCCTATATCCAGTGAAGTCCTTAATCTAAGCTTTACCTATACACTGATGTATATTGTATGCACTAATTACACACTAATAATGTGAGGAATTAAACATTACAGTGGGGCAATGTTTTGGTTTATATCTAGTGTTACCCCAAAGCCTCATGTGCTCACAGGTGGGGTTTTCAGGAGGTATTGGTTCATGAGGCTGGCATACCCTCAGTTAATTAGTCTACTGATAATTTATATTTAAATTTAATTTGTGAAGTGAAGCCTTGTTGGAGGAGGTGGGTCACTGGGGCATGTCCTGGAAGGGGGTATCCTATGCTCTCCTCTTTTGAGCTCTCCCTGCTTTTTGTCCCCTATTCCCTTAGTTAAGCTTCCTCTTTGCTGCTCTGCCTTGGAGTCAGCTGAATATGCAGTGAAACTCTACAAACTGTAATGAAAATAAACTTTTCCTTCTTTAAATTATGGGTGTCAAGTATTGTGTCCCAACAACAAGAAAATAACAAACACAGGCAGCAGTGATTACCTTCAGTTCCCATTCCTGCAATTGTAGCAGATTAACTTGGAGCATCAGTTTTCTGTGGTTGTGAAGTCGTGATGTAGTCTGGCATGTATTCCAACTGAAGCCTAGGAAAAGAAAAATATTTTACACCCTGAAGAAACCCATAAGGTGTTATGGTCTGGTAATGGCTTTCTTAAATTTCTTTATGGCCTGGATGATTTCTACAAATCAGTACCTAAATTATAGAGACACAAGGTAATTTTTCCATGTGTTTTGGAAAGGCTAGTTTGCTACAATTTTTGGCAGCAAGGACATATCAAAAAAGGTTACACTGAGAAGCAACTGTCCACTAAAGGCCCTCTAAAACTGGAATACTAAAATATGTACTTTTCCTGTAACAGGTACAATTACAGCATTCACTTTCACTCTTTATGTTTTTCCCTATGAAATAAAACCCAGTACCAATTTATGTTATGTGGCTAATACTACATTTCTAATTGATAATTTTCACTCTTTAATTCCCAATTTCTTTTATCTTTTTATTTTCCAAATAAGCTACTTTAAATTAAAATTCTTTTTTAAATTTTATTTTAAAGAGGAAAAAATAAAACAAAATAAAATAGCATAAAGTCAATCAAAACAAAACAGTGACAGTGATACAGGACTTCAAATTACAAGATAATAGGAAATAAACAATCGCTACTATACTGCCTCTTATTAACTTCAAAATTTCTGCCCATAAGATGAGACACAATAAAATTGAACAAAACAGAACAGAATAAAACCAATCAAAACAGAACACTGAAGAAGACAAAACAAAAAAAAATCAAAATTAAAGTAAGCGAATTGGGAACAATATTGGGGTTCAAAACAAGACAGAAGGAAATACCCCATAGTTTCTACATTGCATAATTTTATCATCTTGATGGATTCTCAGACTACTGGCCTTAGGTTGAGAAGTCAATCAAACAATACAATGAAGGGGTTTTTGTGTTTTAGTTGCTATCAACTCAGCCTGTCCTCCAAATCAGCTAGTTGCTTGGGATAGGGGTGTTCTTGTCTACCAATCCACATGCCAGTTTGCTTGCAGGAAAGGTAAATTGATTTGTTTCTTCTCCCAGGCCCTTTGGCTTTTGCCAGCTCATGGGAAAGGCAACCCAGATTCTTGTTACTCCTATCAGGCCCAAAATGGCCTCCGCTGACTCTGGGGAAATTAGCTTGTTTCTCCCCTGGGCTCTGCATGGCTTGTACCAGGTTATGGTAAGGACAAATTGGATTCTTTTTACTCTTCCTCAGTCCATCATGGCTTCCTTTAACTAAAATTCTGGACTCTGTGTCTGCTTTTTTTCCAAGGAACAGTAAACCACTGAATATACATTTTTGATTGTAGGCTACAACATGTAAGTTAAGCAATGAATATATACTACTTCATTATGAGAGAAATCTAATTATTATTCAATGGAAATATGTACTAAAATTAAATGTAATAAAAACATACTGTACAGCAAGATCATTGAAAAATTCATATTTATTAAGAATTTGTAAAACAAAATGTGATATCTCCTACCACTCATAGAATGATTATTTCTAAAAGGCAGCAAGTATTGGTGAAGATACAGAGAAGAAACTTTGTGAAGTATTTTTGGTTGTATAAATATTTATCTATTAAGGAAAACAGTATGAAATTTAGTCAAAAACTTAAAAATGAAACTAGTTTATGGTCCAACAATCCCATTTCTACATAAATATTTAAGGAAATTGAAATTAATTTCTGAAGAGATGCCTAAATTCCTCTGCTCACTCTAGCTAAGACACAGAAGGATCTTAAATGTTGACCAAGAGATGATTACATAAATAAATAGCAATATGTATGTGTAGGTGTGTAATATTATTCAGCTCTAACAAGAAAATCTTGTTACATGTATAAACCTGAAGGACATTGTAATACAGGTAATAAAGCAGACATACACATGAACACATATGTACTCTACATATATATGTAGGATTAGCAGATTATTAGATTATAATTACTGAGTAGTTCACACAGCTGTCTGCAGAATGCAGAGGCAGAAGCTCTGTGACTGACTGCTCATCCCCAAAGCTGGAAGTCTCAGCACATGAGAGACCAAATGTGTTTTTACTGATATCATAATCGCTTCTCAGTATATCCACATTGGTAATCAAGACTAACATTCATGATTTAGACATAAAATTCACATTAATGGATTACAACAATCTTGGAAGTATTTCAGTCATATAACTGGAAGACATGAAAACATTTATAATATGTAATTGGAGGACATTTATGGAGGAATAGTGTAATTGATTTTGAAATCATAAATGAAGCTTATAAGAGTTAATAAAGGGTTCTGTAATATTCATTTGTAATAAAGCTGGGAAGAAAATACTCCTGGGATATAGTAAAAGTTTTAAAGTAGCAACAACCTTGGTAGAGATCCAGGACTGTTTGAAAAAGAAATTAATAATTACAGACTTGCCTGGAGATGGATGGTGGGTTACAAATTATTTATTAGAAATATTTTCAAATTTAGAAAACTTAACAGGAAATAAATTTTATGCAGAAATACTATTAAAAACACAAGTAATTTTTTAGTGTAATTGGAAGTAGGAGAGCATTACTAATAGGATGCTGAGACCTCCAGGGTGATTTTAAGAAACAAAGGTAAAGAGTAAATATTAGCCATGGTACGGTGAAGAATTATAGTAGTGATGGTAATTCCCACTGCACTGTACCAGGAACTATGATACTCTGGCCCACGTGTGTGCAAACTAACTTTACCTACTTTCAAAAGCTTTAACATTTGGTTAGGGAGACAGAAAAGGATGAGAATCATTGGAAGTAAATATTGTTTATGGTTTTCACAATAGACTTCATCAGCTTTACTACAAATTATGAAAATAAAGAAATAAAGTATTTTATATACCTTTGCTAAGAAAAAAATGACTCATGATTCAGAATTCTGGCAGTATGAATGCCAGTTTTCTTCTTCTTTGCTGCAATAAAAGCCCACATACTTGACCTTTCTAGAGAAGTGGATCTTGATGTATATTCTGGGGTGTGGTGGTTGGCTAATGAAAAGGAATTTCAACACAAGAAATGCCTCTATTTCTTTCTTTACACCCCCAATGGGAAAAAAACAAAATGCACACTAATAATCTTCACGTATTTGTCATACAGCTTAATGGATTTTTGTGGTGGTTCTTGGCACTATTTCTAGACATTGAAGTGGTAGGCTTGGGACTCAGGGTGTGGGACCCACAATTTCTGTAAACTGTTTCCAGATTTCTGTGGTACTCTATATTAAAGATTGTGCTTGTTTTGCAAAGATCAACAAAAATATAATCAATCATCAAACATAATTCAAATCTAAAAGATTAAATATGTCAATTTGAAAGTAGAGAATATTGAGGTACGTATTTAACCACATCGTTTCTTAATTTGGGGAGATTATTTATTGTTGTTATTATTTTATTACACCTAAAAGTTTCAGTTTTCATCATCCAAGGGCAATATATTTCATGATTAGCAAATAAATTGCATAAGTATTTTCTGAAAGTTGTTTGTTATCTAAATTATTCTTTGTTTTGGATATTTTGATATATTTCTTTTTATTTACTTTCTGAGATTTATATTAATCCCCTCATGTTTCTAACTATGGCAAATAGAAATGCATAACTCTCTTTTCAGTGGGGACTTAGTTATAGATATTACTAAATTTCATTATTTATAAAAACACTAAGCTTTAGCTTTTAGCTAACAAAGCACTTATTCTTCCCTTCATTCTCTCCCAAGGCCATTGGTCATTTTCCGTTGAGCAACCATCCTGTCTTTCATGGTGGGTACATTGTGTGTGTGAACTGCCAGCAACTTCCACAGTCCAGGCTCCACCACCCTAAGGAGATCCTCTGGAACTTGGTGCCCCAACACTTCTTAAGACATGTATGTTTTATTTAATTGTCTTAGGTTTTCCCAAGAACACTGAGTCACACTTACATATTGTACTTACAAGATGCATAACTGTGGACCATACCAAAGACAACACACATACAAATTACAACTTCTACCTTTGAAATAACAATTGATAAACCTCACTCAACTTAATATTCAACATTTTTCAGGACTCAAACATTATTATTGTGCAGACATATGAGAGTGGGTTATGTTAAAAAGAAATCCTTTGAGCTGATGTTCAGTTTATCATGCTCTGTCACTTATAAGGACTGAATCTGATATTATGCCTTTGTGTGTGTGACCACTTTTCTGGTTTCTAGTCAGAAATCCAATGCTTCACTTGGTTGAGTTTTGAGAAATAAATTTTCCATTCTTGGTCTATATTTTATAGAAAACATACAAAACTTTTTTATTCTATTTCATAGGTTTTAGCTATTAGCCTTTCTGAATGCTGTAATAATGTAAATTCAACTTTTCTTACTAAGTTGTTGATGGTGGATCAGTGAAAAACATCTACTAAATGTACTTACTGAGGCAGAGATGATTGCAGAGCTAAGCTTCGTGAGCTATTTAATTTCACGTTGCCAGCATTTATGTACTATTCAAGCATTTATTAAGAGAAATACCTAAGAGATCTAGCAACAAAGTAAGAAGCTGGTAACTTGAGATTTCTACCATACTGTCATGCAAGTTTGACCCTAGGTGAAAGAGAAGATAGAGATGTATTTGAGTGTCCTAAACTGATTCTCAAACAGGGATATATTTGAGTGTCCTCAACTGATTCTCATTCTAAGAAACTTCATCAGGGAGATTTGAGAGTTTGTAAGTAAAAATTGCCTGTCAGAAGAGTCCTGTGTTTTCTAAGAACAGACAGTGGAGAGTTTTGGTCACTCTCAATCATTGCTTATGAGGAGTCAGTGAAAAATTTGACTTCAAGTGCAAGTGTGAGGGATTAATTTCAGAGTACAGCATCAAGGGTTCCTGGTCAATGATGCCTCATTTCTTGTGTCAACAGTTAATCCCCTTTTGCTGTAAAATCAGGATCTCGACATATAATGAAAAGAGAACACCTTTATGTTTCTCTGAAGCTCATTTTATTAAATAAAATACATATTTAATATGACTGCAACTCTCACTGATACAATTGTTCAAGAAGATATTGTACCATTGAAATGCAGACAATCCTTCTACCACTGCCCCTTTTAAATCTTTTCCAATCCTGGTTGATTTATCAGAAACAGCCTGAATGGTAGAATGAGCTCCACCTGAATTCCTGACAGGTCTGCATCTGCACAGGGTTCAGCCTGTGCCTCTTCACAGGTAAAATATGTCCAAGGAGTTCTAGTGGACAAAGGTACTCAAATGGATCACCTGAGTTCCATATATAGTTAACCCAACTTCACTGCAGAAGCACACCCATAGTCGCTCCCTTAGTTCACGTCCATCATCCCGAAAATTCTAGTTACCCCTCCTGTTACTTGATGATCCCACAATGCACAGATTTTAAAGTTGCCTGTTGGCAACCATAGCACATAGTTAAATGGTAATTTTTCTGTGTTTCTTGCACAAATTCTGCTCTGTATGGAATCCCAAGATCATGAATCGAGTATTGTGTAAGCTTCTATGTGGTAGTCCTTAGTGAAACTTTTGTGTATAACATAATTGAACAAATGCCCATGAAAGTTGCTGTTACTGTTTAAAAAAGAACCTCACCTTTTTAAGTACCCACTTTGGAATTTCTGGAGAAACAGAGGAAACCTGAGAATTAAAAGAACGGAAGAGTGAACAGATTGGAATGTGAGTCTGCCCTCCCCAGGGAAGATGATAGGGCAAGAAGTTCATTGGAGATTTTCTAGAAAACAGAACAGTCTGAGAAATTTTCAGCAGGGCTATGTATGTATTCTAGACTCAAAGATGAGTATCAAAGTAAACATATTTTCTCTCAAAAATAGGTTTGGTTTTTCTATCCATGCCACACTCCATCATTGGCTAGCAGACAACCATACCAGGCATGACCTTGGAGCACACAAGGAAACAATTACTAGAATATAGAGCTTCTGCTCAGTTATGCTCTCAGGCCATGTGGGAAGTATAGATTTGGGATATGAGACCCATCACCTCTTTTCCCTTCCTCCACATAGAAGACATTTGCAGTCTGGCAGGAAATTTTGCTGGCACACACAGGAATGAGTGACCTTGATGGACCACCAGGTTTTTGTTGGTTGTTGGGTTGGTTTTTTTTCCAGCAGCTAATGGAATTCTCTAGCAACAACAAGGTTAGGGGCCACAGTGACAGTCATGGAGGTAGTGAGAAGAAAAACATCACCCCTCCTTCCCTACTCCCAGCTGTGTAAGAAGAAGACATGAGATTTACCCAGGCTTAGGCTGTAGGGGGGGCAATGGAGGAAGTCAGTACTCTACATTCCCTGCCCCCTGTGGCATAAAAGAGGAGAAAGCAGGGGCAGTGATTTGGTCCACAGCACTGCCCCATTCTTTCTCCTACCAATTTGAGATGAGAGAATCCTGCCAGGCCAGTAGAGTAAAACAGAAGAAGCTGTACAAGGGTTGAGAGGGGCCAGCTGTGCACGGAACTGGGAGCAGCAACTGGCTGTCTCTGCTTAAGGCACCATAGCAACTTGGGGAATGACACAGAGACAAACGGGTAAGAAGACACGGGTAGGCCATGCAGGGAGATACAGGAAGCCGCTGGCTGAAGACTGACCCAGCTTCCACATCTGGAGGCCAAGATCAGATATGCACCCAGCACTAATCCTACCGTAGAGTGGCAGGGTTAACCCATCGTTGATTTTGGCTCTGATTTGGATACTACCACAAAACTGAGGACACTAAAGGAATTTTTTTGTATGTTGTTGATGATGATGTTTGTTGGTTTGTTTTTCTTTTTCTATCTTTTTTTGATTGTTTAGGTTTTTACTTTTATTATTGTTTGTTTTGTTATTTTTTCTTTTCTCTTCAAATTTCTTACTTGATTTTTTCTTATTTTCATGTAAGTGAATGTTGTTTCCAATTTGATTAACTTCAATGTTCTTTAGCTCTTTCATTCTTCATCTCCTGTCCACTTCTCCAGTTTTCCGAAGTTTAGGTGATCATCTGTTGTCCTTTAACCTTACTTCTACTACTGTACTATATTTACCTTTATTTATTGTTCTGTTTTGTATCTTATAATGTAGGGGGCCGCCGGTACCCCGTAGAGGCCTGTGGTAAAGAGTAAAGCCTGAGCTAGATTACCCCTCCCATCGAGTAATCAAAGATGGTGCCCATATCCTGCTTCTTGGTCTCGCCTACTTTGTAAACAGCCTTGCCAGTTATTCGTCTGCTTAGTAACTGATGACGCTAGCCAATCAGCTTGCTGTACCTATCT
>PVJX010051347.1:0-10334 GCA_004027295.1 Dolichotis patagonum | reverse complement strand
ATTCTCTTGAATGGTTTTATACTATCTTGTTATGTTTGATATTATTGTGTGTGAAGCTATGCTCAACTATTTCAAAGAAAGAGACATTATGGTAACTACTGTTAATATCCAGTTGTCTTGTAAATTGCTGTGTCGCTTACATTGTTCTGTTCTGATCTGCTTTGTTCTGTCCTCTTTTGTTTTATTCTCTTTAAAAAAAGCCCCAGACACTAACTTATATTTACAAATATTAAATACAGTTTTCTAAATATTTTTATGAGTTTTTAAAATCAGTGTGGGTTTTGTTTCAGCATATTTTGCACCCATGTAACATACTTTCATCATTTTCGTTATACCCTTCTGCTCTCTTATGCCTTTTTCTTTATTCAGGTCTTATTATCTTTAAAAATCTGATTTATTTTTCATTTCAACTCTTAGTTTTAAACATTTTAGATTTTACACAAGATGAAAAGTGATATTTAACTTTCTGAATCTATTTTTATTTTACTTGATATAGTGATCTTCAGTTCCAGCTGTTTTCCTAAAAATGGTGTTTTATTCTTTGACTGCATAATATTCTAATAAGCATATATACCAAATTTTTTAATGTTTTCAATTCACTCAAGACATTTTTTTGCCCATCTCAGTGTAATTCCAGCTAGTTAGGCTTAACTATCTCTGTTTCAGAGTTCTCCTTCAACGTCCTTTACCTTTTCTGAGAAGTAAGAGGATTTTATTCCAGCTAAAGCCAATGGCACTTTTTATTTAGTTTTACCTTGTTTGGCATTGTCACAGCAGTAAAACATGTCAATTGTTTTTAAATGGATTGCATTCAACCATTCCAATTTTACTCGTAGATTTATATCTCAACTATTTACCTTCTCTAGTCTCTATTCGTATGTGAAATAATGATGTTTCTCAATACTGTAACTTCAGATTTCTTGTTCTTTGTTTTTATTCTCCTTATTCCTTGTTCTCCATGGTAGATCAGGCCTAGAAACATTGATTTATCTTTTATGAGATATATGTAAGACCACATTATTCCGTGTAGAAAGTATTGCTAAGCATAAAAATCTTCCTTTTGTATCTTCAGAAGATTGATTCCAGACCTTTTGGCAGAAGCCAAAATCTGCCAATAATCCATGCATTCAAGTTCAATACCTCTCTGCTACATGAATATTCACATATTCTAAGTGAAATAATTTCCCCCTCTCATCAACACTTCTTTCTGGTTTTATTTCTTGATATTGTAACATCTTATATAACCTACACATCACTTTATGGAAAGTACATTCTTTGATTTTTCCATTTTATCACATATTTCCTCAAATTTCTTCATAAATTGCCTTGAAATCCATCAACATTGAATATTTGTTAATTCTTCACATTTTGTAACAACTTTTCCCCTGATCAGAGAAATCTTTTGACTGACTAATGCCTAATAGTCTGTCAGAAGTCCCTTAACTTTTAGTACGTTAAGGATATCTATATTTATCTACCCACAAAGTATAAAACTATGCCCCTATCTTCTTTCAAATATCTATTACTCACAGTTGTATCACATTGTATTATACTTTATATTGTGATTATATATATTCTGCATTAAAAGCCTCTCTGAAGTGGATATTATGTTAGGAAAAATACACTTACAATTTTTAAAAGGACAGATCTATTTGGCTCACAGTTTCAGAGGTCATAGACTGTGGTTAGGTGTTTGCAGATAGTAAAATTATGGCAGAAAAACTTGGTAGAGGAATACTTCCAATCTCACTGTGGCAGAGGTTGAGAGGGCTGGGAAATGCAATAACAAGTGATATATCATCCAAAGGGATAGCCACAGTGACTCAAACCTTGAAGTGACCTTGCCTCCTAAAATGACATTCAACTGTGAACATTAGTGGTTTTAAGTATTCATGTTGACAACTAAAATCTATTGACATTTAAAGTTCCTTATATATGGCTTACATAGTTTGTTTAGGAAATGTAGACAAGAAGCAAAACAGATTTGCTATTTACAGAGCTTAGACTAAGTTATGTACTTAATGCCAATTCTAGTCAATTGTTGGTTCAAACTTCTCATTTTTATATTGCTTCATATACTTGCAATGACTGTCTTAAACAAAACACCTAAATATTCATAACTTTGAACTAATCCTTTTCCAGAGGTGAATGCTTTAATTTTTAGTACATGAAGTACTCCTTACTTTGAGTTAATATATAAATTCCTTATCTGCCTCTGTATGTTGTTTGTTGATTCTGATAATCTCTTTCTGACCTTTTATTTTAGTCAGGCATTTAGAATTATTTTTTTCTTTTTTAAGAATTTGTCTTATATATACCATTTATTATTAGATGCAGTTTTTTCACTTTCTGTTTTCCTTTCTTTTTTCAAGGCTGAAACCACCTACTGCATATGTCAAGATTTATTGAGAGTTTTGGATTCCCTAATTTTATTAAAACTGTCAGTGATTCATTTAAGCAGTATAATTAGGTACATGCATGATATTCAAGCATATCATAACATTCTCAAGATGAATAGATGTTTAGAGTCTCTAGGAAATGAAGTGTCACAAAGTGGATTTAATCTTTCCCTGTTATAACTTACAGGTAAATACATATGTTCAATACTTTAAATGAATATCTTAGTGTACACTTTGGTACTAATTTAAAATTGTCTTATATTTCAGTGTTTTAAGACTAGACAAAATTTTGGACAAAAATTACAGCTAGTAGTTTCACAATGAATTAAACATCCAGGTGAATTGACCATCTTAGCTGTGAATGGTGGTACATTCCTATAACCCTAGCACTTGGAATGCTGCAATTTCATGAAATTCTCTAAGTTCATTTTTTAAATCTTCCAGAAATACTTTCATTCAATTAGCCTATTTAATTCCTGCAATTTTATGAGTTATAATTAGCAAAGACATTTGTCACAAATATTTCGGGGAAACAGACAGAGCTAACATAATTTTACCAGCACATAGTGGAATGTGGTCACATGCTAATAAAGAAGTTAGAAACTGAAATGATTGTAAGAAGATGCTCAAAAATTTCTTATGCTTACTAATGTGAAAATTCACATAGGCCAATAAAGAACTTTGTTTCTTCACATTGACATCATCATCTACATGGCACACAAATGCCATTCTTTATGTCAGAAGGATTGAACTTATTTCTATATTTGTATTATATGTTAGATTGACTAAAATATTTATTGGTGTCTCTTACTGGCATTCCTAATATAGTGTTGCAGAGTTTATCTCTGAGCATGATATGTGTTTTTCAGCAAAAGAAAAAGATTGTGTTTCTTTTCACGGAGTAGTAACTACTGCTAGACCTCAGCCAGCATTAATTGTTTATAATTGTGTCAATGAACATATGTGCTATCTAAAAATAGTCGGTAGTGTTTTTGCTGTGTCTTCATCATTGATGGGAATTGTGTTTACTCATGAGATAACAATTAGTTTGTTCTAGGAATGATTGACTTTTGCCCAGTTTATGGTCTACAAATTCATCTAAATTACATAAATCCTCCTGTGTTTAGAAAAATGGATTCTTCCTTTCTATGAAAATATTCATTATAATATCCCTTAGATATATATGACAAACCTTAACTTCTATTAAGGAACCATTCTGTATGCAAAAAACTGAGGCAAATGTTGATTTTTGCATAAATAAATTGAAGATGACCACAAGGCATGGCTATTGTTGTACAGTGACAGCCTGTGAGCCTCTCAAGGTTTTTCATGAAAACACTGAAACTGATGCTATTAACTGTGGCTATGACCTTATTGTCTTCAATAAGAGACATCGTCCCTCTCTCCTTCCTTCCTTTTGTAAGATTGTTAGGCTAATCAAGAGCCAAGATATTATTGTATTTGAAACTATGCTCAACTATAGCAGAGTAAGAGATATGGTGTTAGCTACTGTTGATGTCCAGTTGACTTAATGTAAAGTACTGTGTTGCCTATGTTGTCCTGTTCTGATCTGCTCTGTACTGCCACCTTTTGTTTTATTCTCTTTCAAATTAAAAAAAAAATTAAAAAAAGTAAAAAAAAAGAGCCAATCAAAGAGAAAAAGTCTTCATTTTCTAGTTCTCAGATTTTTTTGTATTCTCTCATTCTTCTCTGCTATTCTATTTTTGATGTTGTGAAGTGAAATTAATGAATGAGTGGTTTATTTCTGCACAGTAAAAGTGTGTGATAACAGTTTATTATAATTTCTTTTATCTTTCATTACTAAGCACTCATTGTTTCTCAAATATGACAGAGACCAAATTCCAAGGAGTAGAATAAGCTCAGAAGTAGCTAAAAACTGAGATGCTTTCTGTCATCTCATTTTTATGTACTTTCCTCTTTCTGAAGTACTTCAAGTAAAAATTGCCTTAGCCAAAGTCTCCTCAGCCTTGACAATCATATATAGTACTATGCATCGTGAACAAGAGCAAGGAGCCCTTTCACCGAGAGTAATTCTTCCCACTTAGGTATCAAGAGGAAAAGAAAATAATTTTCTTAGGTATCAAGAGGAAAAGAAAAAGAAATAATTTTGCTTGAATTTCAACATAAGTATTACCATTTAGAAAACATTGAAATTTACTGCAATGTATATACATACATAATATAAACATATAGAAATATGTAGATCTATACAAGGATTTATAAGGTGTATTTTTGCATGACTTTTAAGATACGTTCCATGAGTAACTACAAATTACTGACTGCGTGACCACATACACATGCATAAACGCACCCTGGACATGATGTCAGTTTTTCCAAAACACTGCTGTGTTGTTTAAAGCTATGCTTGCTACAATTTTAAGCATTAATAAGTTGAAAGAAACATTAGAAAACTACAGAAAAATACATAAAAATATCTTTACTTTTTATCTCTAAAATTAAACTAATAATTCTTCTATCTTCCTTAGAGTACTTATCCTTTTGTATTTTTCATGATTTTCACTGGCAGCTCCTTAGTGTGCTGGATTGTGTTAAGAACAATGTGTCTTGTATTGGACTAGCATTGTCTAAATTTCATCAACTGACATTCTTTGTAGTGCTTTTGAGTTCTGTTAGTTTCTATTATATTTTGTATCTTTACAGACTCTTAATCTAAACCTTGTAAAATTTTTCATAGCATTTTGATCATAGTGCTAAGAAAATCCTTTGTGAAGAAGGAAAGCAAAAGAATTTTCTTTGGGTTCTGAAGTTAAGACACCCTGTTCTTTTCTGAGCAGATAGTTAATATTTCTGCTTCAAAATCATGACATTTATGTTTGCTGTTCCAGATACCTAGGATTACCTGCATGAGTAAAGTATTCTTAGTGAACAGATTCAAATATCATACTAATGAATCTTTAGGAAGAACAACACAAATTAGCTTTAGGAAGAAAAATAAAATAGGTTTCAGGAGAGAGGTTATCCTTTGAGACAGTGAGATAGAAAACTAACATCATGTAGAGGCTAAGTGCCCCTCCATATGGGAAAAATTAGCACAAATCTGAATCAATTCTCTGGTGTATATTCTAAGAATATAATGTTTTTAATAAAATACTTGGCTTAACCTAATCCTCCACAATGGAATATTTGGTAAAGCAGCTGTTTTATATGAAATTTCATAATAACCAATATTTCTATGGACATAGTTTACTGCAATTCAATTCATATTGTGTTAATCATTAAAGAAGTTATTTAGATTCCATGACCAGGGAACATGTAGAAGTCATATCATTTATTATCTGTATAGAAAATGCCTTATGATAGCATTACTACACAGGTAACTCTGAGAATATTTCATATAATTAAGAACCACGATTTTATTGGAATTTTCTTTAGAAATGCCAGCCCCTAAAATTTTAAATAAGAATACATGAAACAATCATCTCAAAATTATGGTGAAGGTTTTCAAAATATATAAATTTAGAGTGCAGAAATCTGATTAGAAAAAGTTGATTAATTGAACAAGAATGTCCAGCTGGTTTGAGTCAGCATGGTTGTTGGAAGAGCATAAAAGAACAGAAAAAAAGGATCTCAGCTCATCTTCCTTGGAAGGGTTTGCTGTGGCTGCGTTTTTTCAGGAGAGTTTCTGTGCTTATTTTTCTAAAGAACTGCGGGTGTTTTTACTGGTGGGGTTCAATCCTCCTCTTCATCTTGGACTATGTCTTCTGGCTTCCATTGCAGATCCCTCAGGCTTCTGGCTCATATTCTTTACATTTTGGAACAGGCCCAGAATTATTCTTTTCTAAGGATTAATTTGATTATGAGTTTTTTTAGTGCCTCTACATAAAGTTTCAAATTGATTTCCTAGCACTATGAAGAATGTCGTTAAAATTTGATATAGGTTGTACTGAATCTACTGATCATTTCAGAAAGTATGAATTTTGATTCTTTCCTTGCAGATGTTATGTCTTCCCATTGTTTTGTATCCTTTTCAAATTTCTCATTAGTGATTTTTAATTTTCCTTGTAGAAATATTTCACATATTTGTTTAGCTTTATTATTTAGCATTCTATTTTTGTTTCATATTTTTACAAAACGACTGACGACATATTCATTGGTTATCATCTTATAGCAATTCTACTGATTGTTGCATTTTGGTTTATGTTTTTATTGAATTCATTTTTTGATTCCAATGGGTTCTTGTTGATTTGGGGGTTTTTGCTATGTAAGATCTTGCCAAAAGTACAAAGAGAAAATATGATCTCTTTACTAATTGGATAATTTTTATTTTTCTTTTGCTAATTGCTCTTATATTTTTAATACTCTTTTGAAAAAAGTGAAAGCAGGCATCATTGTGGGTTCTGGGTCTTAAAAAGAGACTTTCAGCTTTTTTCACATTCAATATGATAGTACATTCAATATAATGTTAGCTACTTTTTTGTTACATATTATGATTTTATTGAGGTACATTCATGGTATGTGTAATTTATATCATGAAGTGATGTTGGGTTTCATCTACATCTTTTCATATTATCAGGTGTTTTTTGTCTTTCATTATGTTCATGTAGCATATTATGTTTATTTATTTACACATGTTGAATCATTCTTTTATTTTAAAGTGAAAAAAGCATAAAAACAATGATATACAATTTAAAAATAAAATAATAGGAGATTTACAATGGTTAATATATTGTGTATAGTTATCTTCAAAGTAACTTTTTAGATTATAAGATATTGGCATAAAAATGATCAAATAACGAAAGCACAAATCATTCTTTTTGATGAAGCAACAGAGAGTAGTAGTATAATTATTTGTCTGGTGTATATCTAAAGTTTTCCTTTTTTCTGTTTTTCTTTCTCCTATCTCATCCATTTTTTTCCTTTTCAGCAATTCCTTTGCCTATGATTTTCACAGTATCTATTGTACAATTTGGATCTTGTTTAGTCTTTTTTTCCACTATGGAGACAATGCAATATTTGCTTGGTGAATCTGATTTATTTCACTTATGGGTATGGTCTCAAATTAGATCCATTCACATATAAAACTCTCAAATTGAACTTCCTTTACAGCTAAATAGTACTAGATTGTATAAAAGTACTATATTTAAAAAATTCATTCTCTATTTGATGAGCATTTGAGTTGTTTCCAATGTTTAGCTATTATGAATTCTGCTGCTCTAAACATGGGTGCACAAATGTCGCTGTAGTATTATGTTTTCAATTCTTCTGGGAACATACCCAGTAAAGGAAAAACTGAGTAGAATGGGACCTCCAATCCTAGGTTTTTAAGGAATCTCTACACTGATTTCTATAGTAGCTGTAGAAGATTACACTCCC
Organism: Dolichotis patagonum; assembly: GCA_004027295.1. Taxonomy (NCBI): domain Eukaryota; kingdom Metazoa; phylum Chordata; class Mammalia; order Rodentia; family Caviidae; genus Dolichotis; species Dolichotis patagonum. The sequence goes on along the minus strand of PVJX010051347.1, from coordinate 2,580 downwards.
ACCAACAGTGGAGAACGGTTTCTTTCTCCTCACAGCATTTATTATTGGCTGATTTCTTGGTGATGGCCATTCTTTCTGGAGTGAGATGAAATCTCAGTGTTGCTCTTATTTGCATTTCTTGAATGATCAGTGAACCTGAATTATTTTTCATATATTTATTCATCACATTATTTTTTCATCTGACAAGTGTGCATTCACCTCAGATGCTCATACTTCAAGTGGGTCTTTGAATTTTGGGGGCTGATTTTGTTCAATTCTTTGTATATTCTGTATATAAGTCCTTAGTCTGAGGAACAGTTGGCTGTGGGTTGCTTTGTCACTCTTTTGGTGATTTCTTTTGATGTGCAGAACATTTTTTAATAGGATGAGGTCCCAGTTGTTCATACTTTGAAGTACTTCCATGCAGTTTGCATGTTCTTTATGAAATCACACCCTACCCCTACATCTTCTAGATTGCCATGTACCATGTTTTCCAGGAGATGTAGTGTTTCTCATTTAATATTTGGAGTTTGATCCATTTTGACTTTAATTTAGTGCATGGGTTTAGACAAGTATCTAGTTTATTCTCTGACATATGAAAATCAGTTTTTCCAGCACCATTTATTAAAGATGTTATCTTTCTTCTAATGAACATACTTGGCCCCTTTGTCAAACTAAGTGTGTTTGTAGTTGTCTGTTTCTTGTAATCTGTTCCATTTAGCCCCAGGTCTGTTTTTTTTTAACAGTATAAGACTGATAATATCATAGTAGGTTTATAATATAATTTCAAATCTGTGATTGTGATAATTCCAACCTTGCCTTTGTGGGAAAGTTTGCTCTAGATATGTGAGGTATACTATTGATATTTTGAACATGATTGCATTCAATTTGTATAACATTTTTTTGGCAACATGGCCATTTTAATAATGTTGGTTCTTCTTACCCATGAACAAAGTTTATTTTTGCATTTTCTTTTTTTGTCTGTTTGTTTTGGTACTGGTAATTGAACTCAAGACCTTGCATTTGGTAGGAGAGCACTTACACCACTGAGCTATATCCCCAGTCCATATTTTTGCATTTTCTTACATCATCTTCAATCTTCTTTTTCAGAGTACTGTCATTTTCAATATGTAACTCTTTTTCATCCTTTGTTAGATTGATTCAAAAGTATTTCATTCTTTGGATGCTACTGTGAAAGGTATTATTTCCCTAATTTATCTCAGTGAGTCTTTTGTTTGTGTACAGGAATGCTATTCAGCTTTGAGTGCTGACTTTGTATCCAGCTACTCTGCTCAGTTTGGTTATTAACTCTATTAGTCTTTTGATGGAGTTTTTGAGATCCTCTACATAGAATATCATGTCATCTGCAAATAATAATAATTTAATTTCTTCCTGCACAGGAAGCCTGCACATCCCTCAGCCTGACGCTTGTGTGCGCAAGGTCGGCCTCCGTCACCCCGGAAAACCTAGTGTTGTAGTCCATGATCTCCCCGTAGGGCCTGAGGAAAGTTTCATAAACCACACCCAGGTCTGCATCTACCACGGTGACCTGAGTCAGCTCCAGGCTGCGTGGTGAAACACATCTCGCAGTCCAAGGCATAGATACCTGGGTAGGCATCTTGCAAAGTTCCTTTGGCCACAGTCTCCACAAAGCCTTCAAGGTCCTCTTTCCTGCCATCACGCACATGTTGCTTGGTGACCTGGCAGCCCACAGAGCCGAGAGGGGCAGAACAGCAAGTGTACTGGTTCTCCCAGCCACCGGCCTCAAGCTTCGGGCACAGCTGTCCCCAGTGGTAGTAACACTGCTCCAGGTGCATATAGAGCCCCCAGGTGGACACCAAGTACTCAGTGCCACAGCACAGCAGGTCCTGCCGCAGGACTTCTGGGGGTTGTCCTCCCCGTTGAAGAGCATGGAACGGCCTGGCCTTGCTGGTAGTAAGCGTTCTTACTGGGGCTGCGGTGGTAGAACATCTTCTCTTCTATCTACACCCTTTTCAGGCCTTCAAGATAGGAAAATCAACAATGGCTACCATAATGTCTCTTGTTCTCTTCAAAATAACTGTCCATAATTTCATATATACTGAAATTAAATAATACTAAGCAGAGTAAAACCACTCTAATGAAAGAATAAAATCATTATTGGATTTCACAGCACAATAATAGGAAATCAGCAGTGGATACCATAACATCTCTTTTTCTTCAAAGTAACTGTTTATATCATCATGCATAATACAATCAATTCTCATAAACTGTTTGAGAAGCTCTAGGCATGTATAAGCTGCTACATGTACATCTATCTTTTCTGCATTAGAGTGAAAAGCTAAACAAAATAAAACAAATTACTAGAAAAACAAGAAACAAAAAAAATAAATGACCATAAGAAACAGCTCAAAATAATGACAGTATAGGCCTTCAAAACAAGTTGGTAGGAACATAACTAAGGTTGTTATTTTAAATAGTGATCCTCAAGAGTTCCTCAGATTACCAGACACAAACACGTATAATGGATCCAATCCTACAAATGTTAACTGTTTTGTTCTAAGAACTAATAGAATTAGTAGCACAATCATCCTAGCTATCCTAATTGTGTATATACAAATT